>JADRCD010152070.1:0-11895 GCA_019843815.1 Montemys delectorum
TTTTTTTTTTTTTTTTTTTTTTTTTAAAGATTTATTTACAGTTGGGAGGCTGACACAGGCAACTGTCCACATAGTGAGCTCCAGAACAGCAAAGGCTGTAATGAGAGGCTTGTCTTCAAAGAAAAACAAATTGTATTCTTATTTTTAATTTTTATGTATAATGTTTTGCCTACATGTGTGTTCTTGGGCCATGTACATACGTGGCCCTCAGAAGTCAGAGTTCTTGGAACTGGTATTAGATTGTTATTAGCCTCCATTTGGTGGAATCCAGAACTATTAAGTGCTTAGCCATCTCTCCAGCCATATATTTATTTGTTTGTTTATTAAAAGGTAGTTTGAACTTTTTATCTTATTTTATTTTATTTTATTTTATTTCTGTTTTGGAACCAGAAATTGAACCTAAGGTAGGCAAGCACTCTGAACTATATCAGAATGTTTTAAACTGGGCTCTCGGTAGTAATCCTGCTGCCTCTACCTCCCAAGTGCAGAAATTACAGGTTTGTAACAATGCCTGTCTTGTCTGGGTTTTTTGGTTTTTGACATAGGATCTCCCTATGTTGCTGTGGCTGATTTGTAGATCAGGCTGGCCCCGAATTCATGGGGATCCACTTACCTCTGCATTCTGACTGCTGAATTGAAAGTTATACAACTTATCCTGAGCTTTAAAAGAAATCTGAGAGACAATTCTGCTATTTGTTGCTAAGGCACTTTTTATGTAATGGACGAAATATAGTGTTTTGCCTTTGTTTTAAGGGGGATCACTATATTTCGTCCATTACATCTTACTAACAAGTTTGAAGACAAAACTGTGTCATATACTGAAAAGAAAATGACCAGTGGCAAGATCAAGAAGTTTATTCAGGAAAGCATGTGAGTATCTCTCCTGGTCTGGGATTTCTTTCCTTTTGATTTGTTTATTTCAGTACTGGGCAAACTATGTTTTGACTTAAATAAAACTCATACAAGGGATTATAATTTTGCAACATAATAAACCTATAACGTGTGGACCCATTACCTCTCACAGTGGTCCTGTATGTTGCAGTACTTGTATTAAGTGTTGATAATGTCTCCCTCTTACACATGTTATCACATTGATAATTGGATTGATTACTCTATTTCAGTTTTGGTCTCTGTCCTCATATGACAGAAGATAATAAAGATTTGATACAAGGCAAGGACTTACTCACAGCTTACTATGAGGTGGACTATGAGAAGAATGCTAAAGGTTCCAACTACTGGAGAAACAGGTAATAAAAACCACGTGCTTTCTCTTGTGTAGACATGTTTACCTGTTATTAGCAGTTGTTATCTTATTATCCTGGGGTGTAAGATTGGATGGAAATGAAAAGCTGATGTGGCTATGGTTGGTATAGTGATTGCCTAGCCTGCACAAAGCCCTGGGTTTGGTTCTCAAGCATCAAGTGTGTGCAAGCTTACACATGCCCATGTACCATGTATAGACCAAAAGACAACTTGCCTATTGTTAGTTCTTCTACCTTGTGAGTCCTTGGAATCAGACAATGGGCTGTCAGGCTGAGTCATCTCACCAGCCATGGCACCACATTGAAAACGAAAACTGGGTGTGATGGCACAGGTCTGTGATCCAAGCATTGAGAGGTAGGGAAGGACAACCAGAAGGTTTTTTTGTTTTTGGTTTTTTGTTTGTTTTTTGAGACAGGGTTTCTCTGTTTAGCCCTGGCTGTCCTGGGACTCACTCTGTAGACCAGGCTGGCCTCGGACTCAGACAGAAGTTTTAAGGTTATCCATGCTGCATAGTGAATTTGTGGCTAATCTGGACTGCATAAAAGTCTGTCTTTAAAAAGAAGTTGAGAGTGGACAGTAGAAAGGAACCATAGCTCCAAAAACTGCATTTAAAGCCTAAGAACAAGTAACACACTATTCAGAGTCTTCTGGGCATGAATTCTATGCTCTTCCTTGTACTCCAGACTCTAATAAAAGGTGTAAACCTGATATACAGTACACTTAAAACATTGTACCTACTTGCTTACCAGTTCTCTGGGTGCGTTTCACCCTTACAGATGTTTTTTTTTCAGTTCAGTTTTTATGCTTGCAGAAACAGTTAAATAGTATAGGAAAATTCCTATCAAATGGACTACGTGCCACCACCAACTTAAGATTGAAGCTCACTAAGCCACTAAATTGTAACATAATTGGTACCTGATATTATAAATTCAGGCTAATTCCAGAAGACTGAATAGATGATAGAACTCTTTGCTTTCTAGCTTTCTACTTCTTGGTTTCAAAGACTTAGCCTAGCTTGGTAATGCAGTCCTTTAATCCTAGCACTCTGTAAGTTTAATAGCAGCCTAGTGTCTCTTCGTGTCTCTTAGTTTTATTTAAAAAAAAAAAAAAAGCTTTGTTACACTGTTATGATATAAATATTTATCGTATTTATTCCTCACAGGGTCATGATGGTGGCAAAGAAATTCCTCGATGCTGGACACAAACTCAACTTTGCTGTAGCTAGCCGTAAAACCTTTAGCCACGAACTGTCTGATTTTGGCTTAGAAAGCACTACTGGAGAGGTTCCTGTTGTGGCTATCAGAACTGCTAAAGGAGAGAAGTTTGTCATGCAGGAGGAGTTTTCGTAAGTTACTGCTTAGCATTGGTTCAGGGTTTCACTTAGAGTGACACTGGAGTAGGGAGAGAAGTCTTCCAGTCAAGACCTGTGATTTTCATTTTTCTCAGCTTGGGTACTTTGAGAGATTATGACTTCTGCAGCTTGGAGTTCTTACATAGTTACTAGAAATAGTGGGTAGAGGCTGGGTGGAGTGATATACTCTTGTAATCCCAGCATGCAGTTGGGTGGTGGAAGCAGGAGAAAAGGATCGTGAGTTCCAGTCAGATTCTGTCTTTTCTTTGCAGGCGAGATGGCAAGGCTCTTGAGCGGTTCCTGCAGGAATACTTTGATGGCAACTTGAAGAGATACCTGAAGTCAGAACCCATCCCAGAGACCAACGAAGGGCCTGTCAAGGTGTGTTGCTTGACGTCCCACCACCTGTGTCTCTTCCTAAGTCCTAACTGATAGACCTATACAAAAACCATATTGACCTTTATTTGTCTTTAATGCTGGGACTCAAACCTATATTAAACCCCACTGAGCTATATCCCCAGCAAAGAAAACCGTTACAGACAGGTCCAGGAGGTGGCTCAGTGAGAAAAGCACTTGTTGCAAAGCCTAAAGACCTGTTAGATCATCCCATGTAACAATGGAAGGAGAGAATAAACTATAAAGCCTTCATATTTATGCATATATACGCACAAGTAATTTTTGAAGAGGGAAGAAAATCTCTAGGTAGCATTTGTTTATTTTATTTTTTTCTTATTTCCTGTGACTTCTGAACATAGTTTGACAGGAATAGGTATGAAGGTAAGTTGGATCAAGGGGAAGAACAGCATGTTTAAGAATGTTGTGATACGGGGCTGGAGAGATGGCTCAGAGGTTAAGAGTACTGACTGCTCTTCCAGAGGTCCTGAGTTCAATTCCCAGCAACCACATGGTGGCTCACAACCATCTGTAATGGAACCTGACGCCCTCTTCTGGTGTGTCTGAAGACCGCTACAGTGTACTTATATACATAAAATAAATAAATCTTTAAAAAAAATGTTGTGGTACAAGTTGAGGTGATTTAAGTCTAGAACAGTTATAGCTTGTGGGTTTATTTTTCAGCTTCCTTATGACTAGTGAATCTCCTGTGTTTTCTAGGTTGTGGTAGCAGAAAATTTTGATGACATAGTGAATGATGAAGATAAGGATGTGTTGATTGAATTCTATGCTCCTTGGTGTGGTCACTGTAAGAATCTGGAACCCAAGTATAAAGAGCTGGGAGAAAAAGTAAGTCTAAACCCTCTTCTGAATTTAAAATTGAGCTCAAAGTTAAGTGTAGACTTCATTAGTTACTAAATACTGGTACTTTTTTCCCAACTATTGTTTACACACTTGCTCTTGACTGCCCCCTCGTGTCTAGCATATAGAGACGTTCACAGAGAGCCAGCTAAACATATAGCAGGCTCATTCTAAATTGTGGTTAGAAATATCTGGGATCTTCTGAATTTTGGTGATGGCTTATGAATTCATAAAGTCTTTCATTTTAAAATGTTTAGGAGTTTTGCACTTATAATCCAAGCCAGGTAATTTTAAAGGTGGCTATGTGTAGTCTTTGTGTTTTGTTTTGAGATGGTCTTAGTGTGTAGTCAAGAGCAGCCTGAGTATGTACTCAGCCTCCCACGTGGAAGACTAGACCAGGCCTTACATATTATATAGGAGTCAATATAGAAAAGAGAAGCTAGAAGGTTAGGGACTAAGTCTGTGTTCTTATCACTTAGGCTGGGATTGTCTTGTTTTGTTTTTTTGAGACAGGGTTTCTGTGTAGCCCTGGCTATCCTGGAACTCACTCTGTAGACCAGGCTGGCCTCGAACTCAGAAATCCACCTGCCTCTGCCTCCCAAGTGCTGGGATTAAAGGCGTGCGCCACCACTTCCCGGCTGGAATTGTCTTAAGTCATAAGGCAGCAAGTACCTTTTAGTGAAAGCTTTACCAGGCTGGTTTCAGACTCTGAAGTCTGTCTGCTTTTGCCTCTGAAGAGTTAGGATAAAGGCGTGGGCCCCCATGCTGAGATCGGTAATAAATATTTTGGCTAACCTGGAACTTGTGATAGTCCAGCTTCTATTTTCAAGTATAGGAGTCTGTGCATGTACTCAGGCATGATTATTTGTGGTAGAGTTTAAGTTGTTGTTGACTTTTTTTTTAATAGCTAAGCAAAGACCCAAATATTGTCATAGCCAAGATGGATGCCACAGCCAATGATGTGCCTTCTCCATATGAAGTCAAGGGGTAAGTTGATTAAGGGGGTGGGGATTGACCTGGAATCTGTTTTGTTGCCTAGGCTGGATTCAGACTAACATAGCCTCAGCTACTTGAGTAGCCTCCAAGAAACTATTTCCTTATTGAACATAGTTTGAAGAGTGAATTCCTTAGATTTCTATAATGAGTGATCCAGAAATCTCTCACAATTTGAGTATAATGTAGACACTCAAGGAAAGCAACATATGATCAGATTAGAAACCAGAAAGAAAAAAATGATTCTATAACACTATTGGGCAGGTATATGTTAGAAATACTCGGAGACCTAACTGGCAAACTCTTTCCTTTTTTTCTAGTTTTCCTACCATCTACTTCTCACCAGCCAACAAGAAGCTAACTCCAAAGAAGTATGAAGTAAGTGCGTTGTCCTGTATTGACAAAATGCATACAGATACTTGTATGCACACATCATACATGTGCATGGTGTGGGGGAGGGCTTATTGTTGTTATTGTTCTAATTCTTCCTCTTCCTCCTCTTTTTCTTCTTTCTCTTCCTCCTTTCTTTTTCATGTTTTTTATATGAATTGGTGTTTTGATTCTTGCTAGGGTTCAGATCCCCAGGAACTAGAGTTACAGACAGTTATAAGCTACCATGTATGTTGTAAGGATTGAACCTGGGTCCTGCAGAAGGACAGCCAGTGCTCTTAAGCACTTACCCAATCTCTCCAGCCCTGATACCTAGCTCTTTTATTGGCCTCTTTATTTATTTATATTTTATTTGTTACAGTGGATATGTGTGTGAAAATCAGATGACAGCTTTGGGGAGTCAGTTTTCTCCTATTTGGGATCTCAGGATCAAATTCTACTGAGCCATCTTACTGGCCCTTAATTGGTATTCTTTAGAAAGTTAAAATAACTTTTCTTTTTTCAGGGTGGCCGTGAATTAAATGATTTTATTAGCTACCTACAACGAGAAGCTACAAACCCCCCTATAATTCAAGAAGAAAAACATAAGAAGAAGAAGAAGGCACAAGAGGACCTCTAAAGCAACAGCCAAATGCACCACTTTATAAAGGACTCTTACACCAGAGAAGGCAAACCATCAGAGGACAGAATGGATACACTCTGAATTCTCTTAAATTTTCTCTAAACTGTTTCTTAGCTGCACTGTTTGAAAATACCAGGACCAGTTTATGTTTGTGGTTTGGGGAGAAAATTATTTGTGTTGGGAAGAATGTTGTGGGGGTGGGGGGAATTGAGTTGGGGGTTTATTTTCTAATTTTTTTTGTACATTTGGAACAGTGACAATAAATGTGCCCCCTTTATACTGTTGGTTTTTTTCCCCTCAGGGAATGGAGAATCAGGGTCTCTAAACTGTTATTGTAGATAGAAGTGTTTAATCTATGCTGTTTAATACCTGTAGCTAAACCAGATATGTTATCTCCTATAATCTCAACACTTAAGAGATGCAGACAAGAGATCTAAAGTTTTAAGATCATCTTGGCTACATAGCAGGTTTGAGGCTAGCATCTTAAAACTGTTTTGGGCTACATAGCAGGTTTGAGGCTAGCATCTTAAAACTGTTTTGGGCCAGGCAGTGGTGGCGCACACCTTTACTCTCAGCACTTGGGAGGCAGGTGGATTTCTGAGTTGGAGACCAGCCTGGTCTACAGAGTAAGTTCAAGGATAGCCAGGGCTATACAGAGAAACCCTGACTGGAAAGATAAAAACAACAAAAAAACTGTTTTGATCTTTAAAAAATAAAAACAACCAGCTATGCTGATTCTCATAACTTCAGACTGAATAGATCCAGTTACCATCTTTAAATCTTCTAATTTATTAGTCTCTTTCTGTAGCCTAAGGTGTCCTTGTGACAGTCCTCCACATCACTAGTCCTGAGGTACTGATATTACAGTTGTTTCTAGCTTCATTCATGTCCTAAAGATGGATGCTGCTTATTCTTGCCACACAGCCAAGCTTTCTGCATGTTCATGCCTCCTGAGGATGGTTCTCTGCCCAGAAATGACCTGTGTGAGAGTTTGAGGTTCTATCCAATTTTAGGAATTATTGACACTGCTGGGTGCAGCTCTCCCCAAATCCTTGGGTATAGCCATTTACATCCCTCCAGTGAAACAAGGAAACAGTATCATTGCTGGCAAGAACAAAAGCCCACAGAGATCTTTCTTTTGAATGGATTTAAGTACTGCTCTTTTTTTAATAGCTAAATCAGAATCTTGTCCATATTTGTAGCTTTCAACCCTGGGTAATTCCAGATATATAACCAACTCTCGGTTATCCTAAACACATAAAGTGAAACATCTTTCTACAATCCATTGTTTTTTGGATCATACTCAATACTTTAGAAATATGTTGTGGGTGGGGAAAGGTAGTGTTGCTTAGTGGTAGTGCCTAGCCTGTATGAGCACAGTAAAGATGACTCTAGTTCATAACACTTCTCTGGAACAGGGGGATCCTGTGTTTCAGAGAGTCTCAAAGGTAGTTCAGATAGAGAGCACTGTCTTGGATGATTAAGGCTAATGATCACACGAAAGACACAAGCAATCAGCTTTAATTTTTCAGCCATGTTACAGCTAGATATACTATAAGTCCAATGAGTGCTGTCACCAGAAGTTCTCATTTTATTCCTGCAAGGCAACTCTGCTAAACTTGCTTCTCTGTCTAATATTCTCAAGGTTAGCCTGGAAATGTCACTTTTCAGGATCTGAAAATGACTTAGCTAAAGTAAAGTTGAAGAAGCCAAGCACCTCCTACTTTCCTAGTCTCCTGGGCACAGCTGAGGAGATGATACCATGCTCACACCCTAAAAAACCTATGGCAACATCAAAAATCAAACTGCGAGAACCTAGGACAGCTCTTTACTTGGCCACCATGGATGTAAGGGACAAAATCAGAAAAGCAGATGGGCTCCACCTTTCAGCTGGTGTGTTCATCCCTGGGGGAAGGTCTGAGCACAGTTTCAGCTGCCCCTGTTCTTTTCCTCAAACTCCAGGATGAGTCCTTTAATGTGGGACAGTTTCTGATGCAGGTACTCACAGCGATGCTTCTCTTCCCTGTAACTTGGATACCGCTGCGGAGAAAAAGCACCTTTGTCAAAACGTAAAGCGGCTTCTACCTTACTACTTCTGTGCTCACAAGTAACTTACCTTTCTGAACTTTTTATACTCCTGGACTATCTTGTCTTCTAGCACCTGAAACACAGTAACACAAACTGAAGGGAAGGGAGAAGAGGGTAAAGTAAGGAATGGGAGTAACTTGTGTTTTCATTCTACCAAGTGTTACAAGTTTGATTGTTCCTTTGCTTAGTCACTAAACATACATGTTTAGGGGTAAAGAGCAGGATGATGATGGCCAATCCTGCCTTTACCTTGTGTTCTGGAGTTCCTCGCTGAAGTCTCTTGATCTCTGCGCCCAGCTCTGTGAACCTCTGGCTTGCAGCCCCAACTCGGGCATGCAGAATGCGGTATTCAGCATAGTCGGTCTCAAAGTCCTGCTCATAGGCCTGTTGCTGCTCTGTGCTGTGGATGGCTCTGTATTGCCTGCCAGGGGTGTGACATCTTCAATTTCATTGTCCCTAAAAGCACTTGGCTGCTTACATGTACAGACTATGCAATTGGAAGTGTGGAACTCACAGGAGATAATCTGGTACCTCCTCAGGGCTTGGGGATTCAGAGGCTAGGAAGGAAGCAAGAAAACAATAATTCTGGGTCCTTTTCCATGAATATTTACCCTCCTCTCATCAATTCACCTGATGGAATTGAGAGACTCTGCTCCAGCCTGGAATCTCCATCTTCATCTTCGTCTTGCCCCCAGTCTTCTTCTTGTGAGTCCTGATTTGATAGCTCTTGTGGTGGACTTGAAGCTAAAGGCAGAGCTCTGAGCCTCTTTTCCTCTGGTTCTTCAGTGGTTATAGGTGCTGAACGTTTCTGTTGGGAAAATGTGTGTGTGTGTGTGTGTAACAAACAGCAAGCCAGGAGGTTCTTTGGTCAAAAGCTGCTATCCCATCAGCTCCTAGGTTTAAGATTTAGCCTAACTTTTAAAAAATTTTCTTGTGTATGTGCTGGTGTGCACACATGTGGAAGACATGAGGTCCTCCATTGTTCTCTGCTGTACTCTCTTAAGGTCTCCCACTAAACCTAAAGCTGTTTTTCCTAGGCTGGCTAGGTCCTAGGATCTGTTTCTGTTCCCAGTAATGGAGTTAGAAACACAGGAAATGCTGGGCGGTAGTGGCACATGCCTATAATCCCAGCACTTGGGAGGCAGAGGCAGGCGGATTTCTGAGTTCAAGGCCAGCCTGGTCTACAGAGTGAGTTCCAGGACAGCCAGGGCTACACAGAGAAACCCTGTCTCGAAAAACCAAAAAAAAGAAAAGAAACACAGGAAACATTGCCCAGCCCTTACATAGGTGCTAGGAATTCACACTCAGTCCAAACTTTATGCTTGCATTTACTTGATAAGCCATATCTCCAGCCTTTTTGTTTGTTTGTTTTGTTTGAGGCCCGTCCTTAGGTAGGTAGTCCAGGCTGGCCTCATACTCATTATGCTGTGCAGCAGAGCATAGCCTGATCCTCCTCCCTAGAGACCTTCGGAGATAAAGGCATGTGCCAGATTTTTTCAGGCTGTATCAGTACTGTGTCAATCCTAGATTCACCCTGCCTTTTTTAAACTACTCTTTGGAAAGCTCTTACCTCTCTGGATATCTCAGCACTCAGAAAACAGGCACAGGTGAATCTCTGAGTTTGAGGCACAGCCTGTTCTACAGGAGTTCCAGGCATTCCAGGATTACACAGAACCAGACTCCAAAAAGAGACCACAGTCCTTGCTTACCTTGTCCAGGTGTTTCTGGCTAGCAGAGGAAGGCAGTGACTGATCAGGCTCTCTGTTTGGAAGATAAGTGTGGTTCCTAGGATTTTGGAAGGAATGGGAGAGGCTAGGGTGAGAGCTGGGCCTATATATCTTATTACAGAAATGTAAGGGTGGAGAGCAGAGCCAGCCTGTCCTAGTACCTCACTTCCCATTGTGCCATGGGCTCACTGGAGGATCCTGGGAGTGACTGTTCATGGCTGCTTGCCAGTGGGTCAGACACCTGTCAGGGAAAGTTGTAGGAAAACTTGGCTCCCTGGACATGGGTGTCCCACCTTATGCTGACTACCTGCTGTGTCTAGTCTCACCTCGTCTAGTGCCATCTGGGGATGGTCTTCAGGTTCATCTCTGGTGTCCTGCCAACTCTCAGACTCTCTGGTACCTTCTGTCAGGTGTTCCTGAGCTAACAGTGGAGCTGGGATAGTATCCATGGCTGCCCAAATAGTGAGTCGCTCTCTAAGTGATCCCAGACAGTGGAGACAGTTAGGTCCAGATCTTGAAAGAAGAGTGGGAGAAACGATAGAAAAATGAGTTGGAGATCTTCTGAACACTTCTTCCCATTTCCTGCAAACTTCTCTTACCTATTGTCTGGTTGTCCTTACCTGCCTAAGCGTTGGTACACAAGGTCCAAGCCACCATTAGTGCCCTCTTGGCCACACTGGGATACTATGAAGGAGAAAAGGCAGGACCATCCAGGGCCTGGAAGCCTTAGGTACTGGGTAGGAGATGGTAAACCCAGTTAAGCCGGCCCCTCTTCCCCCTGCCCATGCCACTTCTCCCCAAACAAGTCTAAGACTGAAGACAAATCCCCAAGGGGCTCGTTAGCATACCAGGTGCAGCTGGGTCAGAGTTCCCCCAAGAGGCTGAGACTGCACAGTCTCCTGGGACCACAGCCCCACATCCTCATAGGGTTTAGTTCTCATAACTTGCTCAGACTGTGACCTCTGGCAAGCTCCGGCCCAGAGCGCACCTTCCTGGAGCCCACGCGTATGCTCCCTCACCCCCAACCACCCTCGCACATCCGGCCAGCACTTACCCCTCGGTGGCCTTGAAAAGCGATCACTGGCCGTACCTGCAGGAAGAGCCCAAACACGAGCTGAACACAAAGGAAGCAAAGTCCCCAGGATCGAGGAGGCTGGGGACACCTGCCTGGCCGGCTTCACCTGGAGGCGGGGGAACTGGAATCTGAGAAACCCGCACCTCCCCAAGTCCCTTCTCCAGCACAGCCTATGGAGGCCGAAGTCCGGTTGGTTGGGAAGGGAAGGAGCCGGGGGACCAGCCGCACCTGCTGCTGCTGACACTCTTGCAATGCCCGCAGCGCCGCTTCGTTGAGCCTTAGCATCAGGAGGCTGGTCCGAGCAGCGGGGGTGAAGAGGAGCCGCATTTTCCCGCTCAGAGCTTCCTGACTCCCCTCCATGGTGCCAAAGTTGCGCACATGCAGAACCCCGGGACCACAGGTGAGGGCAACCTCTGCCGTGCAAGCCTAGGCTGGCACTCCCGCCCTCCGGGTCTGCCCCGCCCTCCAGTATGATCCCACCCCCGGCACCGCCCCAAAGTTTCCCTGGCCTTGTGGGCGGTACCTCGCTCGCCTCAGCTGCTGGCCAGGACCCAAGCGGTTTCTTCTGGGTTTGTTTGGGCAGTATTAGGCATTACGAGGAGCAGCTATCCAGGTCTAGGGAGAAAGGATTTGCTTCCAGGGTCTGACTCGTCACCCAGAATCCCTTGTTCTGCCTCAGTTTTCCCCATTCTGAATTCAAAAACGCGGTTTTTAAGTAAAAGCTGAACCTGAAACCACTTGAGGGTTTCAGTCTCACAGGGAAGGGGATCGAGACTGGTTGATAGGTGGATTGAGTCATTTATGCCTCCGAGACCCCGAAGTACTTAGGGGACCAGAGGATGGCAGACCTCAAGAGGCACCAGTGCAATGCTTTTTCTTTTTCCGCCCGAGGTGATGCGTCTGCTGAGGCGGATCCCAATCTAGTTTCTAAAAGGGACTTGGTGAGGCTGTAAGGCCAGGTGGGTGGGTGCCTCAGCAGACGGGGAAGCCTGGCTGTCTGGGACTGGAGCCAAGCCTATCGGAGGATGGGGGTGTGAGGCGTAGTTGGTGGCAAAAAAAAAAAAAAAAAAAAAAAAAAAAAAAAAAAAAATAAACGAAAGACAGAAAGCCGCAACTCACTCCCAGGTGTGTC
>JADRCD010152074.1:0-26250 GCA_019843815.1 Montemys delectorum
GGTGGGGTGACAGGCATTGGGAGGGGGGAGGCAAAAGGGGTTTGTTCTTGTTTTTGTTTGTTTGTTTGTTTGTTTGTTTTGGAGGGGAAAATGGGAAAAGGAAAATGTACATGTAAAAAAAGAAAATACCTAATTAAAAAAAAAAGAAAAAAAAAGAAAAAAAATAAGTCAATGAGAATGAAGTAATCGTCATACTTACTTACCCTGGCATTGGACCATTTCCAGAAAGACTGTAAACCTGACGAGGATTTAGGAGATACTGGAATTTTCTGTAAATTCTATAAATGGGATAAATATGAAATGCAGAGAATTTAGTTAAAAAACAATAATTCCAAAAAATTACATACATCAGTGTCACAAGTATATAGTTTTGTACTTAAAAATATTTTGTGAATTCATCCTTACTAACATCAGATTTATAACTGTTCAAAGAACTAACGGCCCTCTAAAGAAAGGAGACAGACATTTACAATGATATCTTTACAAGACAATATATTTTGGAAGTTAGAAATAATGCTTACATTGGCATAATGCAGCAACTGCTAGCCCTCCATAAACCTTATTAAAATTATAATTTAAATAAATATTTAAATATATTTCAGTATAAAATTATTAAAATTTTTCTTAATAGGTAGTTATGAGTATATACTTCTCTCCACAGATATCAATATTGTTATTGGACATAACTACGATAAGAGTTATTCCACATGTGAAGTAAGATTATTTTATTATGGTGTACATTTTTTAAGTAAAGAGAGTAGACATTTGTACATGAAAATTTTCAGCTCATAAAACTGCTAAATTGTTCCAATAGGTCAATTTTAAATATTTTACTTTCTGAAAGAAATCAATCCATTACCCCATCCCCAAATCTGCAAACCCTCCATTCTTTTTACCATAATTTATTATAAAGTGTCTGAGGAAAGATTTTAGAGTCATTCTCCATCACTTTGCTTTCCATGAATAGAAAGGCAACTATCTTCACTGTGAACCTACAGCCCATCTCTGAACTCTCTACTTAGACTACATCATTGGTGAGATGCTCCTGGCTGACAACATGACCTTTCACGAATCCATTTTCTACTTTCTACGTTCTCTCTGGAGAACGTCTATTTATGTTCCATCCAATACACGAGTGCTTTTCTTGAGACTTCACATTTTTCACATATATTTCCTTCTTGAAACTTTCATAGCAACTATATTTTAAAACTTTCTATGTTAACATCCTTTATGTGGTTTTGCAAAATGTGTGTTGACATAATCCCACCCCCCCATCATTAAATCTTATATCATTTAGCCTAGTCGTAAATGGTGCTAGTGGATTTTGGACATGTCCAGTAGGAACATCATTGGTTGTCACAGGAAACCTTGTGTGCATACATAATTCTACTGCCATTTTGCAATTTATTCAACATATCAAAGTTAAAAATGCAAAAAAAAACCCACACCCACACAACAATAATAAAGAAAGAGTAAATGTCTATATGGAATCCTACTGTGAAAGAAACCACTCACGGAAAACTGTTCATATTCTGACCAGATCTCTTTTTCTTTTATTTGACAAATTGTCTATTCTTTGGAAGTTTTACACATGGGTTTAATAAAACAGTCATGTTTATCTACATACCAATTTCTATTAATTTCTATTTGTCATTTATATGTTGCCTGTGACAATTTAAAGTAAGTTTAAGTGACTGTGAGAGCTTGTTTGGAGTTTCTAACAGAGTTGCTTAGTTAGCTACTCCATGTTCTAGACTAAGTTCTCCAGGGTCAGGTAAGGTTTTCCTCTTACCTGTGAGCACAGCTTCAGAAAGAATGAACTGGAGTGGTAAGGGGGGGGCAAAAAACCCCTCCTAGTCAGCCAGATAAGTTGAACCAGCCCTCATGGTCAATACAATAATCTCTGGACTGTGCATCCCCTCCTCCATCAGGTTTTCTTATCTGTTGTAAACATACACACTAACTCCATTTTGTACTACACTTCTGTATGTGTCCATGGGAACATCCACCGAATTATGTGCAACATACCAATCATCACAACCTCAAAAGAAATGATGAGCCCTGCACAGCAGCTATGAGCTAAGCAGAAATACTCAGTTAGGAGTAGGTCTCATGAGTTCCTCTATCATCAGTGTGAAAATTTTGTTGCCTTGTTCTTCTCAGGTCCACTACAGATAAGCACAGCTACTTTGAGTTTATGAAAGAAGTGTTATATCATGTTCAGAAGACAGCATTTCCCAGCACTCTTACACATGTATAAGGAGTATTCCACTTGCTTACTATATCTAACTCAGCTAATTTGGTTGATGAGGAGGGTGTCCCTTTTTTCTGTACTACTACATATTCTCTCCTACTTAGGCTGTGCCCACAATGAGAGAAGTAAGCCTGGCAGAGGAATTGTGGTCTCCAGTTAAGGCTATTAGTAGCTATACTCCCAGTTAGCATCACTAAACCATCTCTTAAGTTCCCCTAATTTAACTTTTAATAATCAAGGTCAACTTTATAAGTAAGGAAGACACAAATATATTCATAAGATCACTCAAAGCATCTTGGTTCTCACCACATTCTTATGACTTCGAAGTACTTCTATGTGACTTGCTTTTAATAAAGTATATATTTAACAATTGGAACACACTACTTAGCTAAGAGTCACTATAAATGGCTTAGATTATCTTAAATCAAGAATGGAGAAATGTAATCTTCTTTAAAATCATATTCTATACTTTTCTATTAAGTTTTATCCTTACTGTTCAAAACAGAGTTGAGTTTTGTCTAATACTTTGTGGACAGTTTACATTTTGTCTTTAAGATATTCATTTATTTACTTTCATTTTCTGTGTCTGACGAGTGTGTCCAAAATCTTTTACTAATGTTAACATATTGAAACATTGTCCTTTAGCAATTTCATATTTTGTGGTTGAGACTTTGATCTGCTTTGAGTTAATGGCTATAACTCCTGAGAGTGAATAAGCTGGTTTGAGTCTTCTACATGTGGATGCTGAATTTTCCCATGACAGCTTATAAGACTGCATTCTGCAATGCACATTCTTGCACCACTGCTCAAAGAGCTGGCTCTGCAGGAAGAAATTTACTTCTAAACTGTTCATTCTGTTCTATTTTGTTATGTATGTCCAGGCAAATACAGAATGTATAATTCCTCTAGGTTTTATCCTTAGATATTTTGTGGTACTGGAGTCTCTATCTCTTTCTCTTATTTTCTCGGTTTGAGATAATGTAAAGTTTAGGATTTTTCCCATTCTACTAAGAATATCCTTGGTATCTTCTTTGGGATTACACTGAGTCTATAGATACAATTAGATGATTTATACATTGTGCAAGCACTGATTGTCCCAAGCAATGGGAAGCCATTCTATGTTTCATGTTGTCTAGAAACATTTAATCAAGGTTTTACAAATCTCATCAAAGAAATTTTGTCTTTTGGATTTAAAAGGCTTTAATAACTTTTTTTTAACTTTTGTACCTATGATAAATTTTTGGTTATTGAGAAGGTCAGTCACTAAAAAGCCTAGATTAACTTAAAAAAAACCCTCACAGTGTGCAGCCTGGATAACCTCATGCAGTTAAGTGAGGGACATCGTAACATAAGGCTTGCACCACAACAGCTAGTTGAGCTTGCTTTCTTGCTTTCGGCTTAACAGAAAGGGCATGTAGCAACATCACCAAAGTTTTGTTTTGACCTGTATTCTTCCTTATTGCTGAGACTGTATATATTCATATTTTTGGTTGCATCCTTTGGTTGGCAATGATATCATAAATTTGCTTTTACTAATGTAGATATCCTGTTCTTTACTCTTGCATGATTGTTCTGTATAGATTTCCAGAAGTATGTCCAGTCATGATGTGTAGGCATCCTTGTCTTAGGTTAGACCATGGAGAGGATGCTCAGTTTTCCCACACTTCTTAAAATACCCTTAATGAATTTTTCACAAATTATATTATGCTATACACAGCTTTATTTCATCTATATTACATTTCTTCCACATCTTATCATTAAGAGTGTTAAATCTTCTGCATTTATTAACATGATCATGTGGATAAATTTTTTTCTTTTTTAATTAGATATTTTCTTTATTTACATTTCAACTGATATCTCCTCCTCAGGTTACCCCCCTGAAAAAATATCAAAAATAAAAAAAAAAACAAAAAAACAAACCCTGTTTCCTCCCCCACCCCTGCTCTCCCATTTCCTGGCCCAGGCATTCCCCTACACTGGGGCATAGAACCTTCACAGGACCAAGGGCCTCTCCTTCCACTGATGACCAACTTGGCCATCCTCTGCTATATATATGCTGCTGGAGCCATGAGTCCCACCATGTGTGCTATTTGGTTGATGGTTTAGTGCCTGGGAGCTCTGAGGGTACTAGTTATTTCATATTATTGTTCATCCTAAGGAGATGCAAACCCTTCAGCTCCTTGTGTCCTTTTTCTAGCTCCTTCATTGGGCACCCTATGCTCAGACCAATGGATGGTTGTGAGTCTCTACCTCTTTATATGTTGGGCACTGTCAGAGCCTCTCAGGAGACAGTTATATCAGGCTTCTGTCAGCCAGCACTTGCTGACAGTGGATAAAATTTTCTACATCATGGGAAACAACTAATACATGGAATGGGAGAAAATATTTTCAAAACATGCAACTTGTTTTATATCAGCATTGATAAGAAATGATAAATTGGAAAAATTCTGAATAAAGTAAAAAAAAATACCTAAATAGACATTCTCAAAAGAAGACTTACAAATGATCGGTTGGATATATGAAAAACAAAACAAATCAAAACAACAACAACTAAAACTATCAATGTAGCAAACCCTTAAAAAAAAGCAAGAGAAAACGACAATGTGATAGCACATAACCTTAGTAAGAACATGTATTAGTAAAATGGCTAAAGTCTGACAGGATGTGGATAAATTGAATTCCCTACATGCTACAGTTTTGAATTATATGTTTTTATATTTTTATGGAAAAGAGTAGAGACATCTTCCAAGTCTTAAAGAGTGAGCTACTGTTTGATCCATTAATGGATATGTATCTATATTATTAAAATAGTGTGTGAAAGAATCAACTCTACCCCATGACAGTATGTCTCACAACAGCCAAGAACTGGAAGCAATCAACATGTCTTCTAACTTATGAACAGGTAAAGTCCATGTGGCAAAGATTCGCTGTGAGAAACATTTAGCCATGAACAAAACAGAAACCTGTCATTTTGTAACCCCATGGAGAGACCTAGAGATCATTATGTTAAGTGCAATGATCTATGTGGAAATAGATATGTACAGCAAGATCACACTTGTGGAATTTAAACAAGCTGATCTCAAAGGTAAGAGTACATTGTAAGTTATCAAATGCTGTAATAATTATAGAGAAGTAACAGGTGTGGGAAGGTTGACAAATAGGCAAGAAGGAACAATTACATAGCAGCAAAATGCCCTGTTGTGCCTTGTTAAGTAGCAAGAGATAATTTACCTTAAAAAAACCAGAGATTTCAGTTTTCACCACAAAGAAATGAAAACATTTGAGAAGATAGATATTTTCACCTGATTATACATTAAACAATGTATAAATTGTAAAATGTATAAGTGTATAAAAGTAAACAATACCACAAGACAACCTATTAATATTTACCATTTTCGTGCTTTTATAAATTCTAAAGAAATTTAACTACAAAGATAGATGTAACATATGAAGCTTGTTGTAAAAAGTAATTTACCATTCTTATTTAATTTCTATTTTCATGAGCAAGGCAATTGACCTCTCTAAGGAAATATTGTAGAAAGTTAAAGTTTTCACTTATTTTGTTAGTTTGCCAAACTAAAACATAAGTATATACTGTGAAAAGCAGTTTATAACATTTTATTGAAGGAAAAGCTGAGATTCATTTAATTAAAGTAAGTCACAAGTTAAATGACAGCAGAAAAATTAACTTCCAAAACTCCAGGATTGGGTTAAAAAGTTTTCTAATTAGTTGTAAACAATGTATCTTGATCTACAGTCACAATGTTTGCTTTCCCCCCTTTTTACCTATGAGATTAAGAACAACATCTCAGCAACATTTAGGCAGGTGTAGCTGTTTTCATAACTCTGGCCTGTACTAGAACACAACTTTTCAATGGTTTACTTTCATATTTATGTATTTTCATAATATGACTTCATCATTAATTTATTACAAAAGTAAAATTTTGTATTATCAACTAGAATAAACACTGAAATTCCTGACAATGTAGCTTTATTTTTATTCACGTTAGATAGTTTGTATTTTATCAAGAATCACAGTATCATGAAATAAAATGTAGGCAGAAAATTATCTTAATATATTTTGGCTATATGTTACACATAAATTCTGTTCTTTGGTAATGGCTATCATTCACCTAGAGCAAACCTGTTGGTCACTTAGAATACCAATATCCATTCAACATTGTTTATGAAGCTGTATCATATGTCAAGGTCTTTGTTAAATGGTAACTGTCATGAATAGGGTAGAGAAAAATCCAGACACATAAACTCTAATAGTTACAAAGAATTATAAAAGAACATTATATGAAACTTTCAAATATAAAGGGAAGAGATTCCCACTAGTTTGTTACACATAGGTGGTAGCTAGGTTGAGAAGTACTGTTATGTACACCATGACACAGTTTAGCTCTTCACTTTTTTGATACAGGAAAAAGATATAAACTTTTAAAAGCATACCGTTCTCCTTGCTTCCCACCACTTTTAGGGTTGACAAAAACTAGAAGAGGATGTGTGCCAGGAACAGGAGTGATCTAGAAGGAAATATGAAGAAATTATTAGGATGGGGCACATATAGAGGACACCTGCTGGCTCTCATCATTCACAAGTGAGCCTTTCTTTAAAGTGAATCTGTGGCCACCAGGAAAAGAATATAAAATAATAATGGGAAAGAGACAGAAAAAAAAGAAAAACAAACAAACAAACAACAGCGACAAAATTAAAGAAAAGCTACAGTTTTGGAACATTCTGTAAACAAGTAACAATAAATCAGTTTCAGGGAAACAAAGAAACATGTTGCATATAAAGAAACTTCTTTGTAAGGAGTTTCCCTTACAGAGCTGATTGCATGCCCTTTAGGAAATCCATCTCCTTTTGTGGATCACTCTCAGACCTAGTGTTACAATTCACTCTGTCTTACCTCAGGACATCTTTTTCTTCTTTTGTAAACTGAGTTGCAGTGAGCCATGCCTATTTGCTAAGTAGAAATTCAATGACTATTGGTCTCACTATGCTCCCTATGTAAATTGAGTGGATAGTGCTCCTGACCTCTGATTGTGTGGACTGTCTTCATCACTATCCATTTCAGGGTAGATCGAGAAGACAAAATGCCTTCCTGGTGGAACTGGAATTCAGTAATAAGTATACCCTCACTCCACAAGCACAAAGATAAATTTGCACTCTAGATAAATTTATAGGAAGAAAAACAATACAGATTTTGTGCTTGTGCTGATGATAACATGAGATTATTGTTTTAGGTAGGGTAGCAAAGAAATCTTGTATCTGATAGATATTCAATCAACAAATGTATGCTGGGTAAGAACATCATTATTCAAAGAATATTGATATAATAAAATAGATCACAGAATAGAACACAAAACTATTTTAGCAAAAACATATGAAACCAACAGGACCAGTTAAATGCTAAGATGGGAAGCAGATTGAAGTTAATCTTTATGTGGTGTTACTTCTCCCATAGAGACGATCCTTAAATATTTAATATGACAATTGAAAGCAATCATTTCATTACAGCGTGCCCTTTCTTGCTGTCTGTTTTAATGATATCAGTTTAAATATTCTTTCCTCCAAATCTTAACTGAAATGGCATCTTTTTAATGAGTTTGTACAAGGAAGAAAAGTTAAAAATCTTCACACTGGCTAAATGAGAAGGATGAATGAGATAGTCTTCATTTTTTCTACTGTAGTCAAACTAATTCTGAAGTCAGTAACTGTATCTGCCTTTGTTTTACTTTTCCTAATAAAGCAAATGGTGGTTCTTCTACCCTAATTCTCCTCTAACTTATTAGGGGCAGGAGAGGTTCAAGGTCTGTAGCTACTTTTTGTTCCTTTCTGTAACAGATGTGCTCAGTTGATGTGAATAACCCACTCTTCTGTAACCTTAGTACTGATGGCTTGAAAGAGCTGTCTGTTTTTCCTCTCAAAATCTAAAATGAGGAGATATGAAAAACACTCTTATCTTAGAATTAGCGTACAAACTCCTTTACATTACTTGTATTGCAAAACTGGAACTCTAAATTTATCCTCTGCAAAATAACATGATAATATGTGTACATTTTATTTTATTTTTCATATTATTTGTTTATTTTTAAGCTTGATTTAAATTGCTATTCATTAGTTTCAGATATAAGAATCTCAAAATAAGTTTGTGTATGTGTGTATGTGTGTATATATATGTATGCATATCTGTATATAAGTAGGTATTAGCATATGTGTGTACATGTATGTGCAAGTGTGCATATCTGTGTATAATTATGTATATATATATATATATATGTGTGTGTGTGTGTGTGTGTGTGTGTGTGTGTGTGTGTGTGTGTTATATATCTTCTTAATGAGTTCCATATCTTCTTCAAATACTTCCCTACATTATTCTTGAGACAAATTCTCTCAGTGTCTGTAGTTAGTTGACTGTTAACATCTTTGGTCATGGACTCTTATAGAAGAGTTGGGGGAGGATTGAAGGCCTTGAAGGGAATAGGAACTCTACAGGAAGATTGACAGTCTTGGACTCTTGGGAGCTCTCAGAGACTAGAGCACCAACAAAGAACATATACAGGCTGGACTGAAGCCCCTAGCACATATATAACAAATTTGCCAATCAGTGTCCATATGGGTCCTTCAACAACTAGAGCATGGGCTGTCCTTAAACTGTGGCCTCTCTGTGGAATCTGTTCCCAAACAGGGCTGCTTATTCTTGATTCAGTGGGAGAGGATGAACATAACTCTGGAGAGACCTAATGAGCCTGGATGGGAGGAATATGCTCAGAGGAGAAAGGATGGGGAGATGGGGCTTCTGACTCTGTGACAGGAGGAATGTAGAGCAGCTATTGAAATGTAAAAAATAAAAAAGGATCTGGGTTCCAGTTGCAAGGTACCATGCTGTTGCTGCTCTTGGCTAGTCTAGGTGGGTACTGGGAACTTGAGCCCAGGTTATCATTTTTGTGTTGCAAGTTATTGAATGAGCCTTCTCCCTAGCTCATAAATAGTTATTTGAGCAAAGTTATAAAAATTCAAATACTTACAATAATGATTGTTTTTCTTTCCTCACTTCTTGCACGGTTAATCACTATATTAAGTTACCTTTAAAATTCACATGTGGTCATAATTCTTTTGAATTCTTTTAAAATCACTTTTTGAGACATGTATCGAAATATTTAAAGACATCATTCTAAATTCTAAAAAATATTGTTAAAATGGATTCCAAATTTCCAATTATGAATTTATATATATATATATATGTGTGTGTGTGTGTGTGTGTGTATGCACATATATATGTATGTATATGAGATGATATATGTATATATATGTATGTGCATATATATATATCGCATAGACTATATTATAAAATAAGCAGTATTGTCTAGAATAGCACTAAATTATGTGTCATTTTGAGGCTAGTTGGATGGAGAAATAAATAAAATGACTTAGAAAAATGCAAGAGAAGCTCAAGAATTTAGAGTGATGATGTTTTACATGTGAGAAAGTCAAATACCCAAGATGGGAATACAGAATGGAGTCAGTTGCCCCCTATCCCTCTGCATCACTGTGTTTATAAAATAAGATAATATCGAAGGCGTTTGTGTGTGTGTCATCAGTTACTGTGACTCTGTGCTTCTTTGATAATGCCTAACTAACCCAGTTAATACACAGTTTCTCTCCATTCAGTGCTGTCAGAGACAAAGAAGTAGCTATGAGGCTCAGGTGTTAAGGGAACACATAATGTTCATCAGAACAGAAATTTTATTCCAGGCAAATCTGGCATATTTTTCTATACTCAGAGAAAAAGCTGTAAAACTGTGTTAACCTTTGCTTCTATAAAAAGAAGGCCTAACTGCTTGAGTAAATGTGGATGCCAAACAGACGGAAATCTTAGATTGGAGAGCCAAAGAGACCTGTGGTGCTATCTAGTCTTTGTCAAGTTTGACAAGTTGAAATGCTTTGAGTCTAAAAAAAAAAAATAGGGGGTACAATGGAGTTTGGAGATCTTTTCTATCATATCTTCATCTCACTGGCTTTTAATGCTTATAGACCATGAGTGTATACATATGCATATGTGTACAAATAGAAATGAGTGTTAAAGATATTGAGCTTCCAATGTCTTGTTAGGTGAGAGGATAAATAATAAGTAGAAAAGCATGCTGATGTCTCCTCTGGTGAAGTATACTGGCAGTTTCTATGATTGCCTCCTCATTCCAGCACACAAAAAAGACATGTGAGCACACAGTAAGATGGTTGCTGCCTCCAAACCCAAAGAAGGGAGCTCAGAATCAACAAGTTCATCTTGCCATGCTCTTGGGCATCTCTGCCTCCAGCACTGTGATAAAAAAAAAAAAAATGTCTCAAATGTAAGCCAAAGCTGTCCTGGTGCACTTCGTTATCAAAGACCCAAATACAGAATGGCTGGATCATGTGCTCTCTAAAGGAAGAAGAATGTCTATCCCTCTCCTTCCTATCTAGCAGGGACTGTGTAAATCAAGAGGAGCTCCAGGTGGCTTTGATGGTACCACAGACTAAGCACTACTCCTGATGAAAATGTGGAGCTGTCCTTGTACTCTACCACACTACTCTGATTAAGTGAGACAAAAATACTAATGGTAATGTTGGCTGTCACTGCCTTGTTTTTTCATTCTCTTACATGCTGTATAACCTAAATGTGGTGGGTGTAGAAGACAAATAAGACTCATGGGGGTTCAGAACAGGATACATAAGGAATCTGGCAGAGTGAAATAGTTCATTGTTTGTCAAACATACTAATACATATAACTCCAGAAGAAGCAATTAAAAAATCAGTGACAAAACTGTGAAAGATACTCTATTTTATCATATATTATGCCATTGTCAATTAAGATTATGGGCATACTCAATGTGAGTCTTCTGCTTTATAATTTAAATTGTCTCAGATAAAGGAATATGAAAGTATCATTAGATATGTTGCCTCAACTACTTAATGCATTCAAATTCTGAATACTGATTTCTAGAAATCAGTGTTGTAAAATTAAGTGCCTCTCCTCACAGAACTCCTTTCAAAGCAATGGATTTGTATTGTACTGTAAACCATATGTACTATATACAGGTGAAGTGAACATAAATAGTTTACTTAGTTTCTACAACTTGGTATGGCTGACGTATATGAATAAAGTTTTGTGAAAATATCTCACAATTACATTTTTAGAAATTCTAAGCATTTTAATGCTTAAAATTAATTTCATATTCACCCCAAAATATTTCAAGGATGGTTAAAAAAGAACCTTTTTCCCAATGGTTAAAAAAGAACCTTTTTCCCAAACCATCTAAAATATCACTGCCAAAATTATACTTTATTACTTTATTTTAGTATTGCCTACTCAGAATATATTTTCTCTTGACTCAATCCAGTCATCAAACTTAGAAGTTAATATATATATGGAATATTACATAATTTTCCCTTGCCTTCTTTCTTCCCTTTCTCCCTTTGTCCCCTTCCCATCATTCCTCTCTCCCTCATTTCCTCCCTTCCTTGCCTCTTTTCTTTACTTCGAGATGAGTTTTGGTCTCAAAATAACTATTAGAAGATGAGTCAACTTCTAATCCTTCTTTATCAGGTCCTGAATTTGGGAATTTGGAACATACTCCATTCGGTCCATTTTATGTAGTGCTGTGATTCCAACCCTCGGCTTCCCAGACACCAGCCAAGGCAGATGCCTTTCAAATTCAAAGCTTCTTTTTTATTTACTATTATAAACAGAATTGTATATGTGTATACATATTTATTCCTTAATATAACCTACTCAGTCTGTTGAATGTTTCATGTATGTATATTTTCAGGGCTAACCATTTGTATCGGGTAGCCAAATGGTGTGCTCTTCCCTAAGAAAGACTATTTCTTCCACTGCCTGTACTCTTTGGCTGTCTGAAGTTCTTTGTGTAGAGTTGAGGCTTTGTAAGTTTTCTGCCATCCACTTGACAAGTCTGTTGTTGTTGTCTTTGTTCAGCTCATAATTATGCTAGCATGATGGTGAGAGTTTTGAGGCATAGCTTTTGACATTAAGAAACAGCACAATCTTACAACAACTCCTCTGATCATCTTCCTTTTTAAAATCTTTTCACCCCTTCTTCACCAATGTTCTCTGAACCTGAGCTGTGGGAGTGTTTTGTAAATATATCCATCATCAAGACCAGGATCATGACTCTAGTCTTTTTAGAATGTGTTTTTCTGCACCGCTGATTGCAAAAGAAGTTTGCCTCATCTGGGTAAGTTATGAAGACTACACATATCTGCATGGATAAGGAGAGTGCTCAGATTATTATTAGGAATCATCCTGGTTTAGTAAGTTAGGAAGTGGGCATTCTCCTTCAAGGTCCATCAATGTGTAGTTGGCTAGTTTTTCAGTACTAGAAATGATTTCCCTCAAGTTAAGTGTATCTTAAGCCCAATTAGAGTTAAAAATCATTATAAAAATATTTTGAAATGAAGTCAAAAAGTATGATACCAAAAAACACATGCTATGCTAAAATATTTTGTATACTTTATTGATATAAAATGCAAAAGAAATAAGCATCAATATATAATCCTTTCAGTCTAAAATGATGCACACTTGAAGGTACATATTCATATGGCATATAAGATCACTATAGAATAGAACAGTATGTAATAGAGATGAAAACCGTCTTGGAATAGTCTCCCAGTCTCCCATTAACCAACCTCAGTCCTTGAAATGTCTCTGAAGCACCCTATATTTTCTCAAAGTAGTGAAGAATTACTAATAAAAACAGACTGTTAACACTGGGTTCTCCTTCATGCTGCATAGATTGTATCATTGTATGTCTAGTAGAGTAAATTTAAAGTATGACTCTGTGTTAAACTGTTTGTGGATCCAGTTCATACCTCCCTACATAGGTTCATGCCTTTAGTAATCTCATCTTATTTGATCATTGTTAGTACCAAATTCATACTCATTCTTTCTCATAAATTATAGATGTACATATTTCACTGCTTGTGTTATATTCTTTGGCATTGAATTTCTTCTCAAACTACAATCACCCAAAACCCTCAGCATCTCAGTTGATATCAACTTTGCTGTTTCAGACCCAACACTTTCACCCAAACTATCCATGTATTCATCATCTTCCAGTTGGATTTTCTTCTCAAAACATTTCTCTACCTACAAAGCTCTATGGCGACCCTTTGATGTTATAAACTTTAGTTACTTATGGTAGTTATGCAATGTTTAACCAATTCTCTAATAAACTAATTTTAACAACATGAGCCTTTGAAAATACAAGGGGTGACATAACTTTTTCTGTATAACCTGTTTTCCAACGTGATCCTTTAGTACACTCTCATCAAATGTCAAAATGCTCAAGAAAGCTTTCCAAGGCTAGGATCATCTGGTACTATCTACTTATCTGTAGTACTCTATAATTTTCTGTAAGCATAAGGTTCTTGTTGTTCCAAAAGCTTCGGAGGCATAACGTTGACAGTGCTTAGTGTTGCCTATGTCTCATAAACACAAATAGCTAATGATGTCTCCAATTTGAATTAGTTATCCATATATGTCTTTCTGGCCTATCTTCCTTAATTATATTTTGGTCCTGATATTTATCTTACTCTACTATGTGTACTGTGTATTATTTAGCACCTAACACAATATTTTTATAGAGGTAGACTCAGTTGAAAAGTTGTAGTCAGTTGTTTTATGTTGGTGGTGGTTTATTTTGTTTCTTCTTGGTTTGTTTTATTTCTTTGTCTTGTTTCATTTTGAGGCAAAATTATTTTCTGCATAGTACTATTTCTCCTGAAACCCACTCTGTAGACTAGCCTGGTGTCAAACTCAGAGATCTGTCTGTCTCTACATTCCAAGTGCAGGGATTAAAGACATGTGCCACCACAACCTGGCTGAAATGTTGTAGCTGTCAAAACTGTAAACCAATAACTCAGCATATAAACAGGGGTTAGAATGACAATAAAGAACTGATTTTAAAAGAGTCAATGAGATTAGGACATTATATACACTGATTAAGAAATGAACTGACTTGAATACATACTAAACAGTCGTCACAGTACATGTGGTTATCTTTAATTCATTTGTGATGATTACAAAGCATAAAATCAAAAAGACATCAGGATAAATAAATTGTGTGAAAAAACACACCAGTATGAATTAAGATATTAAGAATTAAGGTTCCCTTTGTCATAGATTTGAATACAAACTATATTTTTTCATAGTCTGGTAATGTTTTTAATAAAAAATTTACATGATAGGATGAAGGTAAATATCTCATAGCAGGTTTATCTGATTACTGTTTTTTTTTCCTTATTTGTTCACACATAAGATAATCCTTATTATCATTAGAGTTCCCGTATGTTAAAAACTGACATTTCCATTACATTTGATATTATGTTTGAAGTGTAAACCTATGGTGTGAGCTATGACAAAGATAGAGTGCCAAACCACTGCTATTTGAAGTCCCCTAGGACTTGGGTTAATTAATGAGATTCATCCTAGGGTTATGCATGATCTATTACTTCCTCTAATTAGAAATAATAATCCTGATCATTATACTGGTTAGTTGGAAAGGAAGAAGATGAATGTGCCTAACTATGATTAATCTTCTTATAGCAGTGTAGACCTCTCCTGTCAATGAGTTATGTGCAAACTGGGCTGGAACTCAATGCTTTTTCAGGACGTACATGTTATAAAGGTCATGGATAATTAATATCCTGGTATATATTTTTGCATTAATTCAAGAAACAATGATTTTACTACTCCAAAAGTGATAAGCAACAATAAAATATTTTCTATTTTGAATCAAATAATTGTTAATGAATTTTCCTTGTTTTTCATTTTGATTAAAGCTATGTGAGGTCCCACAGCCCAGATGAAGCACAATTATGTACAGAATAATACACAATTAAATCCAAAATTCTTGACAATTATACCTCTATTTATTTAACCCTGTTTTGTCTGAATTTATATCTTCATTTCCCAACTAACACTTTTAGCTGATAATTTCATATACCAGCCTTGTTATGAAGTTATTAATCTTGATCATGTGCAATTTAACACGTCTATTCTTATCCATAGAGGAATAAATACTTCAGCTTCTTCTCAAATAAATATTAAAATAAAACCTATGTTACCACATAACCATAAAACCTTTGATACTATGTATGAAACATTTAATTCTTGCTTTAAACTGGAAAACATCAAATTTAACTATGTAAAACTTGGAAAATGTGAGGATAGATAATACTTTTCTAGTAAATAAGTTCTTTGTTTCAGACCTTCAAACGACACAGTGATAAATGAATGAGCACAGTATTTACAAATTCTAACCTTTGATACATTTAGATTTGTTAAGAAAAGTATAAGATATTGTGGGAGTAAAACACATAGTCGAGCCCAGGGCATTTCTTAGTCAGACTATGGATCTGCCCTGACTAATATCAGGTATGAGAGGTATGTTCTAATTCTGCCCATCAAAACAATAGTTTTAAATATGGTAATAATATATATAATGACACTGAGTTCATGTTGACAGAATTATCACACCAAAACAAACTATGCCAAATATATATAAAATAGTGTCAGAATGCTTGTAATATCTGAATCATTTGCAAATGTTCCAAGCTTCCTTTTTCATGGTAGGGAATATGTTCCAAAGGACATGATAAATGTGCTTAAATTTACAAATTGTGCTTTTAGGCAATAACCCAGAATTACTAACAATGAAAACTATAATTTATAATTTATATTAAAGTGTTGATTGTCTTGGAAAGAGTGGATGAGATCACACAGTAAATTTTGATAGTAAAATTTTTACTATCAAAATTGTAGTCAGATTTCAAATTTGAGATGAATCATATATGAGATTATTACACACACAGATATGATTTCCAAAAATGTCACTGAGACATATTCAGTGATGGACGAATTTTATACATATACATATATATATGTATATATGTATATGAATATATATATATATATATATATATACACCATTTGTTTGAAATTTCTCTTTGTATTTAAGTTTAATTACTCAGGAAATATTTTCTATTTGTAGTATATTTAATTAGATTACAAAAATTACCTCATTATCAATTGGTAAGCAATTATTTAAGTTGCAGTGAAATTTTCAAAATTCTAATTAAGCAGTTATTAGACATATTCTGTTTACTATTAGCTATGCTACTTTTTATGGGATATGAGGTATGTGATACATAGTACCACATAATTATTTAATATTTATTAAAGATAAAATCATCAATTAAATATGATTAAAATTAATATTTATTAGAATGCCAAATGTTGTCTGCAACTGTATTCTGCAGTCATCCAAATGATAAGCAGTTGATGCAAGGCCTGAAACTTTAAATGCATTAAGGAGAAAATACAGCTGGGAGGTGGTGGTGCACGCCTTTGATCCCAGCATTTGGGAGGCAGAGACAGGTGGATTTCTAAGTTCGAGGCCAGCCTAGTCTATAGAGTGAGTTCCAGGACAGCCAGGAGCCAGGGCTATACAGAGAAACCCTGTCTCGAAAAACCAAAAAAAAAAAAAAAAAAAAAAAAAAGAAGAAGAAAATACAATTCAAAACATTAAGGAAAGAAGCAATTTCTAAACATTAAAACAATATGTACTTTAACAAATACTCATTTTTATAACATCAACAAATTAGTTAAATATATTTATTTCATAAAACATTTTATAATGTTTGTGGAAAAAATATGTTTTATGTCAGATGTCAGTGATAATTCATAGTCTATAAAAATTTCAGCCACTATTTTTCATCTAAAATATAATTATGTATGATATTTGAGTTAAATGTAAAATGTAAAAATATTGATATATTTTTATTTTTTAAAAAAGCTATTCATACAGATGGCATTTTTTTTCCAAAAGGTATATGTTCACAATTAAATTAACTCCTCAAAATTAGGCCCATACAAAGTTTGTGCATGTATATGAGTGAACATGTGCTGAATACATGTATGTTTGAATAAGTGATTATAACTGAATAGAGGCACATAATAGATGAAATAGCATATGTGTAAATAATAAAGTTAAATATTAGTTTTAACTTTCAGATTCATATTTTTTTTGCCAATTTTACTTTAAATGGAGATAATGCTATAAACCATTAATCTATCCAGAATGTCATTCTGTCAATCAAGTATAAGACTGACATTTTGAGAAATTAATAATGATCTATCTGAAGAAGTCTGCTGAAATAATATAAATGATGAAAGAATGTGTTGATAACTGAACATATGTGCTTCTCAGAGTATGAAGCTAACAAATATGAATGCTACTATAATTTGGACTTTTGAAACCATTACCTGCAAACCTTGTCCATCCATAGTAACTGAGTTAGCTCTTTGCATTTTGTTCTTGTCTGTCACTTTATTTGACTGCTGAGAGCTGCTGCTCTTTTCCTTTTTAGCTGTTGACTGTCTTTCCTGTAACAAGGAAAAAATATATTTTATATATTTTATAAATTGAGTTAAATTTAAGAGTCAGAAATGGTTGTTAGAGGCAATCTTTTAAAATATCTCTAAAATTATAAATGTAGGCTCAATTAGCTAATCTGGAATGTGTTCTAAAAAATACAAAAACTTTTGCTTTTAACCAAATCAATATATTTCATGGCAAAATGATGAAAATATTGTATCAAATTAAAGAACCAGTATGGTTGAAATCAAAATTTAGTGATGCAGAAACAGCCAATGTCCAAAGTTTGTAAGGGTAAGGACTATTACAATTTGTTTTTGCTTAAGTAAGCAGTAAAATAAAAAGATTACTATAGTAAGATTTCAATTTGTACTAAAAATAGTATTTATAAATGCATTCAGCATTGAAAATTATTTCTAACTAAAATGAATTTTGAAGTTACTATGTATATTAGAGATCTTATATATTGAGAAATTTAGCTTCTGCTCCTTGGAATATAAATAGGTAAAAAACTAAATACATACACACGTGCGTGTTTGTGTGTGTGTGTGTGTGTGTGTGTGCATGTGTGTGCATGTGTCTGAATGTATATACATATATATAATAATTGCTTTCCTCTTTCCTCTTCTTTCTTTCTCCTTAATCTTTTCAAATCAATCAAGAATTATCACTATTAGTCATCTTCTCTTCAGATCACCAATAAGCTTCTCACTGATACACTAAATAGCCCTCATCTCTATGGAAACCACAGTTGGTGTCAGAGTGAACGTCTTCTTGCCTCTTGAGCTCATGCCTCAAGGATACTGCTCCTCCTCACGGCTGTCTTCATATTTCACTATGTGTAACCTCAGTCTCCTTTGCTCATTATCGTAGCCTATTTGGGATCCTATTTGGACTAATCATCTTGTAAACAAACTCTAGCTTTCAGGGTAACTTCATTTCATCACAAAATTTTCCATTTCAATTTTATGAAGATGTTTAAATAAATGCACAATCTCCATCCTGAAACTTAGCTTCTGTATACAAATGGCCTTTCCATCTCTCCCTATATGTATTTAATATACATAGTTTTCCTTTAACAACTCTTTGATTATGCCATCAATGGCTTAAACCAGAATAATAATACTACTTTTTCTAGATTATAGTAACCATCATCAAATGGACCAACATCCCTTTATCTTTGTTTCTTCAGTCAATATTCTACAAACAGATACATCCCATTTTGCTCTATGCAGCTATACTAGCTTACTCATTGATGACAGCAACCCACCCTTCTAATTAAGAACTTCTACAGTTTTTCTGCAATCTCTGGAAAACTGGCTTTTAATATTTTGACATCATGTTCTTGACATTCAGATCTCTGGCTGGATGTTAGAGCAGCTTTTCTAGTCATTTATTCTTTATTTCAATAGGAATTTTATACTCCTGAGAATAATAAAAACAAAGGATCATATACAAGAGAACATTGTCCTACTGATACAGAGTATCCCTTAATCACTGCATAATAATTGCATAACAAATAAGATATAAACACTAACATTTCTAAAGTCATAAAATATTGTATTAAGAAGTCTTGGTGATGGCCTAGTCAGTCATCAATGGGAGGACAGGCCCTTGGTTCTGTGAAGGTTCTATGCCTCAGTGTAGGGGAATGCAAGGGCCAGGAAATGGGAGAGGGTGGGTTGGTGAGCAAGGTGAGGTGGAGAGGGAGTAGGAGGATTTCAGAGGGGAAACCAGGAAAGGAGAGAACATTTGAAATGCAAATAAAGAAAATATCTAATTAAAAAAGAAAAAGAAAAGAAGACTTGGGGGAATATGTAGGCTTACTAAGAAACAATCTGCTAATTGATTAGGAATGTCTGCCCATGGGCACTTTAGTGGTTTAGTGCCCATGTACTTCCTATCACTTACTCACATACATGCAATGTTTGTTCTAGAGAGTTGTTAATGTGTTTTTAAATTACTGCAATGTGGAAATGTATTCTTATGTAGCTTTAAGAGAAAACATCTTATGCATAACAGGGTTTTATATATGACAGGTAGATTATCAGTACAATGCATATGAAGAGTCTATCATAGGATGAGACTTGACATTCGGAAGCATGAGAAGAAGTACATCTTTGCTGTTCACCTATTACATAATCTGATGCTCCTATGCTCCTATCACCTACTTCAAAGAGTCCTTGAAATTTAGTACAAAAAAAAAAAAAAAAGAAAAGAAAAGAAAACCTAATAAATTCTTTAGTATTGTACCTGATTAGAATATGTGCCCAATAAATACAAAGTCAATCAATGTAATATGTAAAATCAATGAAGGAAAAAACTCTTCAGGAACTCATTGTTCTTGTTATTAGAAAGAGACTTTAGTTTCAAATTCATGTTCATGAAAAAAATGCTTCAATAACACATTTTTAAATCACCGAGGCAAGCATTTGTATTAGAAAGTGCTCAACTGGGCCTCTGAAAAACATAACATTATGGTAGATGAAAATGAAATAGCTTACTTCAGGATTATTTGATACCTTTATATGAGGTGGGGGCAAAAATATGTGTATAAAAATAGTTTAAAGCAATGATTCTACCATATATCACATTAATTGTTATTTAAAACTCTAAAATGTCAAGACAAGAAAATACAACTTCTGATCTTTATAACTGCTAATTTACAACAAAGTATTTATTTGTACCACACTGAAAATTTATGAGAAGAATCATTGGTCTATATTGAGGTCCCGAAGCATCTATTTAGTTAATTGTGGTAAGACTCTCCAGACATCATCACATCATCAAGAGCAGCGAATAAAGGGATCATTCTGTGGACAATCTGTGGAGGGCACTAAAAAAATGCTACAGAGGAGAAAATTACAAAACATTAAAAAAATCACTTAATACTCAAAATTGAATTTTCAGCTGGTGAGATTTTATTTTTAAAATCTTTATTGACAAAAAAAAAAAAAAACAAAAAAACAAAAAAACCCACCAAGATCTAGAGAGCAATTTCTAAAATCTTCTGTAGATGACACCAGGTTAAAACATTTGCCTAGCCTTCTACAACCTGCACTACAAAAACAGGTACATATTGTTTATTGTGCAAAATTTGCTTAGTACTAAAATGACAAATATTCACTTAGAAACACATATGTCAAGAAAAGAAGGGTATTTCTTACTTTGGGAAAATATGTTAGTTGGCTGAGTTTGGAGAAATAATCGTTTAAATAAAAAGTCAGGAGAAACTAATAATCTATTTCTCTTGCCCCCAGCGTTTGCTTATTATTATGCTCATTTGTTTCATATCTGTTTCCAATCTGTCTAGAAGTTTCTCTGAGATACTTATGGTATTTTATGCATACAGCATAAGTTAACAAAAAGAATTGTTAGATACAGTTTCTGATATCCACTTAGATAACACTTACTTTCTGTCCTATGAGGACCAAGACGGGGAAACATTTACATCCTTATAAAAGGCTGTCCCGTCCCAAGAGATTCACCTGCCAGTCTAAGAGTGTATTAAACTTGCCATTATGATATTAAAAAGCAAATTACCAGTGTTAAAACTATTTTGTTTCAGGGACAGCTTCCCATCTTCTTACCCTCGACTTCACACAGAAAAAATCTTTTGAGAAAAATAGTGAGCTGTGTTTGTCTTTTAATCTGCAGTTTCATGTCTCAGCATTTGGAGCTCTAAACCACAATTTAAGACAAATTCTCTTCTGCCAGATAAATTATCCTAGGTAAAAATGAGTGGGAAAATTATTCCTTTAGTCAAGAGAAGTTATTCAAGCATTGAAAATAACTACTCTAAAAGACCACAAGAATATAGAACATGTAACCACAAAAAAACCCCACAGTTATTGATATTTGAGCATTTTCAAATATCAACCACTTGTGTTTACTATGCAGACATTTTAAACACAAAATTCAATTTTTTTTTATTTTTTTATTTTCAGGCTTCAGGAGTCACGCAACAGATCTTAACAGGGGAATGCATTGTATTTGAATCCCTGGAGAATAATCATCATAATAAACAGTTTGGAAAAGCCAGGCACCATTCACAGAAAACAGAAAGACAGAATAAATGAAAAAAAAAAAAAGGAAAAAACCTCACTTTAAATACTTGCTCTACAAACAAGCTTTTTCTGTACCATGCTGATTCTAAGAGATGGAGTGTTTGTACATGGGTGAAAACTGCTCTCTCAAAAGAGATGTTCATGACAATGCTTAAACCTGCTGCTATTGATCACTTGACAACTAAAAGCAGTGAGTGATGATTACCTCCAGTGCAGGAGTTTCTCCTTTCTGTACAATCTCAGCATGAGAAACCCACAACGACAGAGCACTTGGCTTTATACAAAGCCACAAGAAAAAGTGCTCTGCCATTAACTGCAGCCATCACTTGGATCCCAGAACATGTCTTCTCAGCCACTACACTAGTGGTATGCATGGGATTACCTCCCTTTCTGAGACTAGAGCAAAACCATAGAAATCACTCAGAAATACTGAGAAATTAACCCACCATGCCATATTCTTGTTTATGGTATTTCCTTCTTAAAAGTGGGAATCAAATACCCATGGAAGGAGTTGCAGAGATTAACTATGGAGCAGAGACTGAAGGAAGGACAAGCCAGCCTAAATTTAGCTATCTCCTGAGAGGCTCTGACAATACCTGACTAATACAGATGCAGAGGCTCACAGCCATCCATTGAACTGAGTACATGGTCCCCAATGAAGGAGTTAGAGAATGGTTCTATGGTGCTGGAGGGTTTGCAGCCCCTTAGGACAAACAATAATATGAACTAACTAGTACCCTCAGAGCTCCCAGGGACCCAACTGCCAACCAAGGACTATACATGGTGGGACTGACTGTTTTGGCAGCATGTGTATAGTAGAGGACTGCAAAGCTGATCATCAATAGGAGGAGAGGTCCTTGGCACTGTGAAGGTTCTGTGCCCCAGTGTAGGGGAATGCCAGGGCCAATAAGTGGGAGAGGGTGGGGTGGCAGGCATGGGGAGGGGGGAGGCAACAGGGGTTTGTTCTTGCTGTTTTTGTTTGTTTGTTTGTTTGTTTGTTGGAGGGGAAACTGGGAAAGGAGAAATTTACATGTAAATAAAGAAAATACCTAATTTAAAAAAAAAAAAAAAGAATCCTTTCAAAGTCTCAGGACTATCAAATTTAATAGTTTCCAGACAAAAAAATATACTAACAGTTATATAGCTGTACTTGCTGTTGATAGAGATCTACTCTGTAATTTGAATACTTTTCTGGTCAAATTTAACCTCAAAACAGCCAAGCCCTCTAAATCTATTGGGAATACTAGAAGCTGTATCAAAACTTAGTTGATGATCAGAATTCTTAAGTAAATTTATGTATAAATGTTAAGCACAAATAAAATGAATTACACAGAGTCTAATGATATCCACTTCTTGATTTAAGCACTTACATTTAATTTTATATGTATGAGTGATTGCCTACATACATGACATATACTACTTATACACCTGTGACAGTCAGAGAAGGATGTCAGAAAAGAGTGCTAAGATGCCCTAGAATTACTGGTACAGACAGTTGTGAGCTGCCATGTAGACATGGGGAATGAAACCTGAGACCACTTGCAAGATGAGCAAATGCTGTTAAACACCTAAATATATCTTCCCAGCAACTATTTCTCAACTTAAGTAAAAAAAAAAAAAAATTAAATAAAAGTAACTTTGGACAAAGGCATATGTATGGGTTTAGAGCCACATCTCCACCTTGTTACTAATTATTCTACAGGTTATTTCCAATTGAAAAATCACTATTTATTTCACCTTAAACATAGGAAGATTTATGCCAGGATAAACATAGAAAATGGACTCACTGATACAGGTATAAAATAGCAATTCAATAGTAGCAGGATCTTGAACAACTGAGTGAAGCCTTCTGACATGTTTTCATTAAGCTCAACACGTGTCTGTTGCTGAGGTTGTATACTGCAGTGAAGTGGGATGTGAAGAAGGAGTTTCTTAATTTCCTTGCTTACTATGTCTTCCTAAGTTGGAATAATTGTTGTTCTGATATAGAAGCAGTCATTGAATATCTCCCAACCAAAACCAAAACAAAGAAACAAACAAAACCAAAAAGAAACACCCCTCCCCCAAAAAATACTAGGACCAGGTGGTTTTAACATAGAATTCTATCAGACTTTCAAAAATAGCTAATACCAATACTCCTCAAAGTATCCCACAAGATAGAAACTGAAGGAACTCTGTCAAGCACATTCTATGAGGCTACAGCCATGCCAATACCTAAATCACACAAAGTCTCAACAAAGAAGGAAAACTTCAGACCAATTTCCCTTATGAACATTGAAGCAAAAATACACAACAAAATACTCACAAACTGAACCAAGAACACATAAAAAATTTAACCACCATGAACAAGTAGGCTTTATCTCAGGGATGCAGGTGTGGTTCAATATATGAAAATCTATCAATTTAATCCACTGAAACAAACTGAAAGACAAAAAAAAAATTACATAATCATCCACTATATACTGAAAAATCCTTTCACAAAATCCAAAACTATTTCATATTAAAAGTCTTGTAGAGATCAAGATCAGGGATACAAGGTACATACTTAAACATAATAAAAGTCATATATAGCAACCCAACGTTAAATTATTTGGGAAGAAACGTAAAGCAATCTCAGGGACAAAACAAGGCAGCACACTCTCTATAGATCTATTCAACATAGTCTTTGAAATTCTAGTTAGAACAACAGGAGGAGATAAATGAACAAATATTGAGAGGAAGAAACCAAAGTATCACTATTCACATAGAATATTATAGTACACGTAAATATCCCAAAAATTCTGTAAGAGAACTCCAAAACAGATAAATACCTTCAGCAGGGTAGCTAGGTAGAAAGTCAACTTAGAAAAATCAGTAGCCGTCCTTTACACAAAAAAATATATGGGCTGAGAAGGAAATTATGGAAACAATAACCTTTATAGTAGCTGGAAAAATTATTACATATCTTTCTGGATCTCTATCCAAGCCAAAAAAAAACAAAAAACAAAAAACAAAAAACAAACAAAAAAAAAAAAAAAAAAAAAAAAAAAAAAAAAAAAAAAAAAAAAAAACACAAAAACCAAAAGCACACACACACAAAATCCCAAAAAACAAAAAACCTTATGTGATAGGAACGTCAGTCTCTGAAAAAAGAAATTGAGGAAGTTATCAGAAGACATAAACATCTTCCAAGCTCATAGATCAGTAGAATTAACATGGTAAAAAGGTAGCACATGTCTTTAATCCCAGCACTTGGGAGGCAGAGGGAGGCAGATTTCTGAGTTTGAGGTTGGGCTGGTTTACAGAGTGAGTTCTAGGATAGCCAGGGCTACGCAGAGAAACCCTGTCTTGAAAAACAACAACAACAAAACAACACACAAAAAAAACCCAAGAAAAATAACATAATAAAAATAACCATCGACACCCTAACTAGAAACAGGCTCAAATAGCCTGTAACATCTCTCAGGAGTCCACAAAAAAATACTTGTAATTAAAAAGAAGTACTTGAGGAAGTGCAGGGGAGCCACAGGACTGTAGGGACTGGAGTCACTCAGTTTCCCAGAACTGGCTCAGCAATCACTGCTGCCCCCTCCCTGGGAGAAGAAGGCCTGCATCCTGAGCGGGCTTTAGCCCCAGGAATCAGCCGGGAGGCATAGGCCTCAGGAAGTGCAGGGGAGCCACAGGACTGCAGGGACTGGAGTCTCTCAGCTTCCGAGGGACAGAGCTGGACCAGCAAACACCTCTGCCCCCTGCCTGCTAGGGGAGGACTTCCCCCCAAGGCCGGCTTCAGCCCAAGGACTCAGGTGAGATCCGCCATTTTTTCTCTGGGGTCTTGCTAGGGCAGGACCAGCCGGGGGACATAGACATCAGGAAGTGCAGGGGAGTCACAGGACTGCAGAGACAGGAGTCTCTCAGCTTCCGAGGGACAGAGCTGGATCAGCGATCACCTCTGCCCCCTCCCTGCGAGAAGAAGGCCTGCATCCTGAGCCCCAGGAATCAGCTGGGAGGCATAGGCTTCAGGAAGTGCAGGGGAGTCACAGGACTGTAGGGACAGGAGCATCTCAGCTTCAGAGGGACAGAGCTGGATCAGCAAACATCTCTGCCCCCTCCCTGGGAGCACAGGGCTTCCCTCCAGGACAAGCTTCAGACCAAGTACTCAGGCAGGACCAGCTGGGAGGCACAGGCCTCAGGAGTGGAAGGGGAGTTGCAGGGCAGCAAGGAAAGATCAAGCTCTAAGACACCAAGAACTTCTAACACCAGAGATCAAGAGATGGCAAAAGGCAAACGCAAGAATCCTACCAACAGAAACCAAGACTGCTTGGCTTCACCAGAACCTAGTACTCCCACCTCAGCAAGCCCTGGATATCCCAAAATGCCAGAAAAGCAAGATTTGGATCTAAAGACTCATCTCACAATGCTGATAGAGGAACTTAAGAAGGACATGAATAACTCCCTTAAAGAAATACAGGAGAAAACAGATAAAGAGATACAAGCCCTTAAAGA
>JADRCD010152083.1:0-12478 GCA_019843815.1 Montemys delectorum
GAGAGTATAGAAGATACTGGGAGCCAGAGTGTCCAAAATTTAAATGAACAAAAGTGCTTTGGTAGGTTATAAAATACAAAGAATTTTTGGAACAACATAATGATTTTTTTATTACTTCCTTATTCTAGTTGTTAAAATATGACATGGTATATAAGCTTATATAACGTAACAAATCTAAAATGTATTATTTTAAAAATAAGAATCAAAATGCAAAGTGCCAGGAATGTGTCACAGTTTAAAAAGCAGCAGCATTTCTTCATTCTTAAAATCACAGTAAGTCTTGAAGTCAATAATATCTCAGAGTCAACAAGAAAAATCACTCAAAAGCAACAATGATCAGCCTGACACATCAATATCAAAGGAAAGGCATGTTAAAATGAAAATAGGGTGCATCCGATTCCACAACAAGCTTTTGAGGAACGGTGATGACTGTTTTCAAAGGAAAGGTTTTCTGAAAGACCTTTCCTGTGTCAATGAGTTGAGGCATATTCATTACCTTCTCTGGCACCAGATTCAGAATATCAGTTCCTATGTTGAAGTCCTTGATCTATCTGGAGTTTAGTTTTGTATATGGATCTGGTTTCACTCTTTGACATGCAGCTATCCAGTTTAACCAGTAGCACTTGTTGCAGAGGCTTTCTGTTCTCCAATGTATATTTTTTTTGGGCTTTTTTTTCTGTTGAAATTAAGTGTCCATAGGTAAATGAACTTCCTTCTGTGTCTTTAGCTCTGGTCTATTAATCAGTGTGGCTATGTAAGTGCCAGTGGTGTGTTATTTTTATTACAGTGTAGCTCAGAAGTACAGCTTCAATACAGAAATGATAATACTTCTGTTCACTTGTTACTCAGAATTGTCTTTGCTATCCTGGGTTTTCTGTGTTTCCATATAAAATTTAGGATTTTTTTTCAATTACTATAACGAATTATGTTGGAATTTTTAGATTGTGTTGAATTTGTAGACTGCTTTGATCAGATGGCCATTTTCACAATATTAATCCTATTCATCAGAGCATGTGAGAGGTCTTTCCATCTCTGCTATCTTTTTCTATATCTTTCTCCATTGTCTTTTACTTCCTTAGTTAGAGTTATTCCAAAGTATTGTTGAGGCTGTTGCAAATGGTTTGTTTCCCTGATTTCTTCTTCACTATGTTTGCCATTTGTATATAATATATTTTTCTGTTAATTTTATATTCTCCTATAGACCCCTCAAATATTAGTCTACTGCCAGTGCTACTGACTATCCTCCAACACTTGATGATATAAAACTTTACTGCTAAAGATATAGCAGGGTTATATCATAGAACATGGAGAAACCCAGCTAGTACTAAATTGTAAGCTTTATCCATATGGGCTAGCATTTGTACCATTTGTAGGTACTGTACAAACTTCTAGAGGAGAAAAGTAGTCATCCTTGTCACCCAGCTATGAATTCTATGAGCTGTAGTAATGATATGTCTGACAAGACATATCCACTGGTGAAGTAGTGGCACAAATGTTCTGGACACAATCAACTATCTATTTTTGGATGGCTCACCCCATGAGATGGAATCCATACCTGGTACTGTCAATGAAGATATGAACTTATAGTTAGATAAGGCATGGGTCCTAAGGGAAAGCCTACTATTATTAATATTCTGCTAAATAAATTCAGCAGTCATAACACTATACCTATAAATCATTGCATAACTCAGCCTTCATCAGAAAACTACTTCTTGCAGTATTTGGTAATTAACAGAGACCCACAACTGGTCAACATGTAGAAAGTAAGAGACTTTTGAACTCTTAGCCTTAAGTGGGCTAATGTCTCTATCACTCCCATCCCTTCAAGGCTCATGGATCTATGCTGAAAAGGGAATAGAAAGAATGTGGATGCCAGAAATGGTGAATGACATAAAAGATACAGTGTTCTCAAGACACAACAGATAAGATTAACATATGAACTCACAGAGACTGTTATAATACCCACAAGACTTGTACAAGCATAAGCCAGAAAGTATTCCATCGTGGAGGAAAGGAGGTAAGACGTGAAGTCCCACCCTTAGCCAAAGAGCTATTGGTATTTGATTTCCACTTTGAAAATAAGATTTTTGTCAGTGGAATGGCACTGAGTATATCAACCATACTCCAGGGTAGGACCCACACTCAGAAATATTGATTATCATAACTGGGACTCCATGGTTTAGGAGACTTTTAAGAGAAAGAGATATAACATGATGTTGGATGAGTAAGGAGATAAGGAATCATCTAAGAAGAATTGAAAGATGGAAATTAATATGATCAAAATACATTGTATATAGTTCTTAAAATAACAAATTAAGAATAGATGCATACATGTACACACACATTTTATTGGTTTTCAATAGCAAGTGCATCAAGTCAAATAGCTAGAATGCTGCTGCTGTCACTTTGCTCAACTCATTTTTTTCCTGATTGTACTAAAACACAGATTTTTTTTTAAACACATGAACTCAGAGAAGTGGTACTACACCAGCCATGTAGCCTCTGAGAATCTTCATTGTACCTTTGTGAGGGGACCAAATAAAATAGGCAAATAATTTTTTAGTATTACTTTAAAACGAGTTTGAGTCTCAGAGATTCCTAAATAAAACTTTACCTGAGGATCCCAGAAGTCAATATGAGAACATACTGTGAAGCTGTGCTATTTGAAGGGCAAGTAAACTGCAGCATTTATGTCTCAAATCTCATTCATTATTAATTGAGAGTGTATGCATCTTCCAAAACTCACATCCTGCTCTGTGTGTTAATCAGGTATTGTCTCAATTACTATTCTCTTGCTGTGAAATTATACTATGACCAAGGCAACTTATAAAAGAAAGCATTTAGCTGGAGCTTGCTTATGTTTTCAGAGGGTGAGCTCATGATCATCATAGTGGAGATCATGACAGTAAGGGTGCAGGCATGGCCTTAGAGACAGAGCTGAGAGCTTATAGCATATCCACAAATTGGAGGTAGAAAGAGGGGACAAGGAGACTGATCAATAGCAAGGGCTTTTAAAAACCCAAAGCCCACTTCAAGTGACACAGCTCCTCCAATTTTGCCACACCTCCTAACCCTTCCCAAAACAGTTCTACCAATCAGGGGACCAAGCGTTCAAATATATGATTCTTTGGGGGCAATTCTCATTCAAACCACCATAGGTATGGTCATTCACCATGTCACAGATGCTTAGTATAAAATCTAGAATTGACATACAAGAAGAAAAAGTTTCCAGGAGTTCCCAGGGAATAGTTGTAATACAGTGACAATGCTAGCATTATAGCAAACAGAATTTTTTGTGTGTGAGTTTGTCCTTAAGAAGTCTGACATATCAGATCCCTGGATCTGGAGTTACAGGCAGTTGTGAACCTTCTGATGAGGTTCTGGAAACTAAATTTATGTCCTCTACAAAGACATTATACACTCTTAACTGCTGAGCCATTTCTCTAGCCCTCAGGCCTATTTCTTAGACAAACCCTATAGTGTTTAAATTATTCACACTAGAACTAAAGAACTATTACTTTCAGTCCTATCCAACCAGTGCTCCTTTTGGGTTTTGTCTTCCTGGTTTACAGAATGTTCTATCTTTTTAACAGTATTCATCATTACTTTCAGAAAACTATTAGTCTTTCAACCTGTAGTGGAAGGAAACTCAAATTTCATTTAGTAGAGTAGGGTTCTCAACTGTATCTCTTACAAAAGTTCAGTTTCTACAGTATGCTCTAAAAAATCCACCAAATCACTGATAGTGGTGCCTTATTCATTTGCTCAAAAGCTCAATCACCATTTTTTCTCACTTCAATATCCACTAGCTATGTCTCTACAGCTCTGATACAAATAATATATTCCGGATTAGTTCAAGAAGATAAGGGGAATGACTTTAGCCAAAATGTACAACAAAAGGGAGACAAAAACTGTAGAGATCACCTCCAGTAGATAAATATGGCCCCAGTTGAGGGATGGGGCCACCTACATATCTCAAAATTGTTAACCTAGAAATGTTCCTGTCCAAAGGAAAAACAAAGACAAAAGAAAATGGAACAGAGACTGAAGGAAATGCCAGCATATAGACCGCCCCACTACCAGGGACCCCACTAGGGATCCATCCCATCTGCTGACATCAAACCCTGACACTGTTGCTGATGCCAAGAAGCATTTGCTAACAGGAGCCTGGTAAAGCTGTTCCCTGAGAGGTTCTACCAGCACCTGACCTAATGCAGGTAGCCACACCCAACCATCAGATTGAGCCTGGGGACCCCAATGGAAGAGCTAGGGGAAGTACTGAATGAGCTGAAGGGGATTGCAACCCCATAGGAAGAACAATATCAACTAACCAAACCACCTAGAACTCCCATTGACTAAACCACCAACCAAAGAGTATACATGGAGGGACCCATGTTTCTAGATAAATATATATAACAGAAGATGGCCTTATCTGACATCAGTGCGAGGAGGAAGGCTCTTGGTTCTGTGGAGGCTTGTTGCTCCAGTATAGGGGGATGCGAGAGCAGTGAGGCTAGAGTGGATGAGTGAGTGGATGAGCACCCTAGAGAGGCAAAGGTGAGGGAAAAGAGGGGATGGAGGTTTGTGGAGGGGTAACCAGGAACAGGGATATCATTTAAAATGCAAATGAATAAAATTATTTAAGAAAAAGAAGACAACAAGGGCTCCTAATTATACACATTTCCGACTCTAGTACACAAAAAGAAAGAGAAAGTTTCTGGGTTCTCCCAACAACCATTCACAGGCATAATAAATGAGGCAAAACTCTTTAGAAACTGGAATAGATATGTAGGTTTCTACTATCTTTGTCAGGGCCTAGCCTAGAGCAACTGAGCAAGGAAGCACCTGAAGGAAACCAGGTTGGTGGTATGCTGGAATCTTCTCTCCCAGCTTCGAAAAGATTATGTGCATGTATTCCAGTATTCCAGACCTGGATTGGTCCAGCCTCACAGGCACTTTGAAATGATTCATGAGAGAAGTAAAAGAGCAGACACTGTAAACGTTAGCCAACACTAAACACCAGGCCCTTATGTTTTACTGGAGACCCAGAGGTTGAACATTTACTAGCACACCACATGTTTGTAGTTCTAACAAAGTAAGGCACTGCTGGCCTGAGCAGCTGCCTACTGATTATGTGAGCATCTTTTTTGGCCTGGATACCATTTACCTAAACAAACTGCAACTTCAAGAATTCAAGGACTTTAGAATGATCAAATCACAAAACTTTAAGCAACAGGACTTCTAGCTCCCTGTTCCTATGCCTTGATGAGTGGTTACACACACAGAGATACATTAGTATTTCCTTCCTAAATAACATTACTCCTCCTCTCAGGAACTCATCTCATTAATGAAACTTTTCAGAAAACATCATCTTTCATGTTATATTTCATCCTAGTGAGTAAACATTGTTATGCTTCATCCTAATGAGTGAATGTAATATTTCCACCCCTACCCTTGCTACCCCCTCCAAATCTATCCTATTTACCCTATTTATCTAACAAGTATCCAGTGTCCTCTCCATAAGCCCAAGGAGAAGGAGCCTCATTACTGTGTTTAAACAGAGCAAAGAACTCATGGCTACCAACCATAAAAAGTCTCACTTTTCTCTATCAATCAATCCCTAGAACTGTTGTGAAATTTCTAAGTAATGTGACAGGTTTTACACTGTTTCCTTTTGCAAGGATATAGGATATATTAAGTGTTGCAAAGAAAGCATTAATAGGCAAAGTCCTAAAATACACAGAAAGTCACTGACAGGGGCAAGAGTGTCCTGAGAGCAGAGTGCAGCAGAACTAAGGCTTAGAAATGAATTACAAGTTTATATTCCATAGGGATTTCCTCTTCTGCCAAAGGAGTAGTTAGGGACAGGGATTTCCAATTATGTCAAACAGTTGAGTACCTAAGGTCGGCTCTGCTGCTTGCTTTTATTTACTCATGTGTCTCCATGAAAAAGGAAAGGCAATGGGTTCTAAGACACAGTTTGGCTTCTGTCTTTCACTAGATCGTGAATTGTGATGTGCCTGCTTAGTGGCGTGATCAGAAATGACTATGCTCATTTCATCAGTTACATAGATCGTGAAAAGTGACTAGCAGAACGAAGTAGCCCAATTTTGAGACTCTTTCTACTGACCTGAATCACTTGTGCAGTCTTTGTCTCCCTCTGTAGGCCATATTGTTCACACTCCAGTGCTAAAAATCACAGGAGTTGTACCTACGTCCTCTACACATTTGCATCAAATGTGCAGCTTGATCTTCAGATGGGTCCCCTATCAAATGGAAGGGGGACTGTCTCTGTTTCTGTTCCATGCCATTGGATCCCCTTCTCCCTACCTGGACTGCCTGGTTGAGCCTCAATGGGAGAGGATGTTCCTAGTCATGTTGGGACTAGAGGTCCCAAGGTGGGATAGTACTGAATGTGGGGGTGCTCTTCTCTTTGGAGAAAAGGAGGGGGCAATGGGAAGAGGGATTTGCAAGTGTGGGACTGGGAAGAGAGGAGGGAGCTGAGCTGTGATGGGGATGTAAAGTGAATAAAAATTAAATCATCAAGAAAAATCACAAGTAATGTTATACAGACTGAGCAGGTTGTTTTATGTATTTTGGAATACACAGAAATGCATAGATAGATAGATAGATAGATAGATAGATAGATAGATAGATAGATAGATGGATGGATGGATGGATGGATGGATGGATGGATGGATGGATGGATGGACGGACGGACAGACAGACAGATAGATAGATAGATAGATAGATAACTTGTAGGAAAGTCATTACAATCAAATAGAATAGTTGTTTCTTTTTTCAGGAGAAAGGGGAGGAGAAAGTAACATATTCATAAGAGAAGACAAATCTAAGTGGCCTGGTAGCTATATCTGATGAAAGAGGGGGGGAAGGGGGATAGAGACAACTGGGGTAATGTGCCTCAACAAACTTCCCATCTCCTTATTTCCATTCAAACTGACTGTTTCTATCAGTGTAGAAGTTGATTTTAGTTCCTCCCATTCTTATAAAATATAACTTATCTGCCTTGCTTATCATAGTAGAAGTTTCTATACAGTATGGAATGTAACAGCTGTAAACAGAATCCCAGTTAATTGGCCTTTAAAGATGGATTCCATAACTCATGCTGCAGCCTCATGGAGGAAAATGTGTATCTAAAATTTTCATTGCTAGGTCTGAGAGATGTTCCTGGGATTGAATAATGATCATACAAAACATAGGAAACTGAACTACTGAGATTTTTTCCTAAATGTGTGAGGTGTGTGGAAGTATGTGAACCAAATCACTTGATTTTAAGCAATCAGAGGAATAATAGATAAATTCTACTCAAACACTTTTCTTCACTGGACTATACCATTCTTGCATCAATTAAACAATCTTGTTACAGATAATGTTTCCAAAGGTGACAAGTAACTCTCTTCAAGCAAGTAATTGTCACACCATGGAGTTGGGGGTGGTGGTTAGCATCTCAGAAGTGGACAGCATACCTAACATGGTCAGTGCTGTGGGGTGGGCAGGTGTCTGTCTGTCTGTCTGTTTTTTAGGCTAACAGATTTCTCTCCCAGTGAGGGAGACTTGGAAATTTTTTAGTGCTCACTAAAATTTTAGAGAAATAGCACAGAGTTAACAACAATGCACTGAGCCACTTTTAATAGCAAAGAGGGAAAAGCAATGTTGGAATTCAAGATCCCAAGAAGTGGATCTAAACACTAGTTCTGTCTCTTGGTAGTTGTGTGATTTGGCCAAAGTATATGGGTGGGGGTTTTTTTGTCTTGGTATCCATATTAAAAATTTTAAAAAATGACCGCTCATTGTGTTTTATATTAAAGAGATAAATCATGTGAAAGATTAACACTAGACCTGAGAAGGTTTAAAAACCAATACATGTTGCTATTTGCCATGTACTCAAAATCCAAAAATATGAATGCAAGAAATTATACCTCTTAAAGACTGAGTCTCATAATAAAAGTCTACTTCATATATGAAGTCAAGTAGGAAGTATGAATCAAAGAATAGAGTAGAGGAGTTTTTAATAATTTGGATCTGGACAGCCTCTCGCATGCCACCCCACTTATGACAGTGTCCTTCAACATTCTGACCTATACCATAAGACCCCCTTATTCTGACATTAATTTAGTTGACGCAATCAGTAGAAGTGTTTCACTAAAGCCATGACAATAAGTTCCAGTCTTTAGGCACTTTAAAATTTTTAAAGCTCACCCAAAAGAAAGTAGAAAAATTCAAGAGCATACTGGCAAGTACTGGCCTTTAAGTATAGCCCTTAAAATTCTCCATCCCAATGCCCTGGTTTGCTTCTCCTACTACTGATCTCTAAATTTAGCCTTAACAAAGGCTCCTCTGAAACCCTCCCGGTGCTCCTATGAAACATCACACTTCCTGGTGCATGTGATTGCCAGACAGCTTCATCTACAGGTGCTGAATCCTGTCTATACTATGCTTTGCTTGGAAAGAAGGTTGGGTTTATAGCCTTCATCTTCACTATACCACTTTTTTTTTTTTTTTTACAAAAGTTACATTTAATTTAGAATGTAATAAAGGTTACAGGTAAAAAGCTACACGTAAAGCAGAAAAGACCTATTACACAAATGTACAAATCTGTACAAAGCTTGTGCAATGGTTCCTACCTTGTCTCCTGTTAGCCAGGTCTATTCTGGAGATCTGAATAACCAGAACTCTCCATTGGGGGTGGGGGCATGGGGGGGTCAAGGGAACCTCCAAACCAACAGCTGAGCATGTTCTTCTTAGCACACACCTCTAGTCCTTACAAAGTATAGTCTTCTTGTTCACCAGGAAATGCCCCAACTGGCCACTCCTTATGGAACTGCCTCATGTCACACACGAACAGTGAGGTCACAGGGAGGAGGCAGGTGAGTTTTCAGTATGGACAAGGAAAATAGGTAAAGTTCAGCAATACTGCACAAAGCCACTATCCTGTCTTGTGACACTGGCTACAGATGAGGGGAATTCAAAATGTCCTCATGTCACCAGATAAGACAGAGAATGGCCTATTAGACCTCAAAACCTCAGGCACAAGAGGACATTCGTTTATCCTGTGGTTTAAATGAACAGTGTCAACCAACCTGGCATCCATGGCAACCGCTTGGTTACCTGAGTCTCACGAGGGAAGGGAATATTAATGAGGCTCCCACCCTCTTCATAGCTCTAGATTCCTCTAGACGGGTGGCACAGGGACAGCGCCAGGACAGTCTGCTCAGAAGGGCCTGGGAAGCCTTTCTCTACATTGAAGTGTTCTGGCTCAGGTCTTTACTGGTACTTTAGCCCCACTCCTAGTCTCAGTATTACATAGTTAGGACCTCAGAAGACTTTCTGAAAGACGATATTGCACACATGGAAAGTTTTCTCCCTACTTCAGTAGCTCCCCTTGTCACCCCTCCACCCCTTTCCACCCCTCCCCACCCTTTCCATAACCAAAATATCAAATTAGTAAGGAAGGTGTGGGCTTCTTGCCCGGCCAAGCCTCCTCCGCGTGTTTCTTCTTCTTGGGTTCATTTACAGCTTCAGGGTTATAGACTGCAGAGTGTGGGGTTTATAGTCACTGCTGATGGCACAACAGGGGTCAAGTCCACATCAGGGGCGAGATTCGGGTATGGCATGGGCAAGCCACTGCCATGCGGCTGGGAGCCTATTTCATTGTTTTTAACTATTCCTCATATAGTTAGTACTCCACTGAAGGCAAAGTTCTGCATGCACCTGCTCCCTGACTCCTCCAGGCCCAGAGAGCCAGAGTCATCCATCCGCTTCTTCTTGACTGGAACCACTGCAGTCTGCATCGTGTTCCAGAATAGACCAACAGACAGATCCACTCCCTCTGGGTTGATGATCTCATCATCCTCACTGAAGGTCAACCTTGAGTTCTTCCTCTTCCTCTTTGGTCTCTGAATGTCCAGATTTCCCTCCTCAACAGTGAGGGTTGAAATCCACTTGTTGTGGGCAGTGTTGAACTCTGTCAGGTTGTCCAGCTTGGTTTCCTCTTCGAGAAGTCCCAACAAGCCCTTAAGTTCGTCGTCTGCTCCGCCCATCTTCTCATTCCTTTCACATTGTATGGCAATGTTTGAGGCTTCTCTCGAAGAGTGTATGCCCTCATGAATGCGCCAAATGAGACCGTAGAATCGATGGGAAACTGTTGAGGCTCGTGAGGTTCTAGCTGAATATGACCCAAGAAAGTGCCATGTGTGCTGTTGAGGTCTATCAAGAAAACTCTCTTCAGGTGCTTGTGGTACACCAATGCTGCGTGGACCCGAGAGCAAGACTGGCAGTCGATGGAAAAGTCACATAGATCGGGATTCCTCTCAAATATGTAATATTTCTTCTCATCAATAATCAGCTTCTCATGAACAGGGAATTTAATTTTATCTCTCTAAATATTGTCTTCCACTGTATAGTGCTGGTATGAAAAAATAAAACAAACAAAACAAAAACCGTTCTTAATTCCATCAGATGTTAAGTAGCCTCCCCCTATGAGATAAGATTTTTTTTTTTTTTTGGTTCTTCAATGCTTCTTGCATTCTGATGACACGCCTAGTCTTCTACAACTTCATTCAGTGAACTTAAGCTATCTAATTCCTCTTTTGCTTCAGAACATTTTGTTCTTACTTTTAAGTACCCCTGGTGTAGTTATTTCTTCTTTCTAGAGCACTCTTACCTTTGTTCTTTATATGGTTGACATCTCTGCTTGCACTTCTATTACTGCCTGGGGAGGGGGACTTCCTTTAAAACCAGCACCCAGAAACAAGGAACCTAAGGTCCAACAATACACTTTAGATTCCAGTTATACGTTGGTTTCTTCTGACAATGATTCCTTGGGAAAAATGTAAGTATGAACATTCTTATTCCCATTTTATAGATAAAGAAATAGAGATTTGTGTATTAGGTAGTTTTCCAAAGCCCCAAGTTTCCAGCTTCCAAATCTATCGAGTATTTTGGCTTCCATACCACTGTCTCTCAAATAAAACAAAAACAAAAATTATCATCAGGCAAACTAGAAAAATAAAAATTAAAAAAAATCAGACTTTGAGGAATTTACTTCGTAAAGAATTTACTTTACAATAAATTTGTAAAAGTCAGCTCAAAGAGGAACTATCAAGTCTTTCTATAAAAACAAATCTACAACAAGGACAGCTAGCCCTTACCTGCTGCAATAGTCTGGGAAGGACCCTATACCTCACCTGGACAGCACAGTAGAGCTGGCCTTGGACTTGGGGTTGCATGTGAGCCTTTCCTGAAGGCTAAGCATAGGATATCTGGCCCTGACTCTTGTCTTCTGTGTAGTGGTGAGGACAGGGAAAGATGCTCTACCTCCCCTTCCTTTTCCCTTGCCACCTATGGCAGGTGGGAAAACTGGCCTTGGAATCATGAGAGTAAAACAACTGTCCTGTTCCCTGATCAGCTGCAACACTCTGGAGAGTGGGCTCTGCATCTTGCCTTGCTAAAAGGATAGAACAGGCCCTGGTTTCAGGGGTTGCAAGTGAGGCAGCCAGAGAGGAAGAGAGCAAGAGATTTAGCCCAGTCCCTCTCCTGCTACAGCACTAGGGAGAGCAAGCCCTGTACCTTACTTGGCAGCACAGTAGAGCTGTCCCTGATGGTGTGACCATGAAAATGGGAAAGCGGCCTCTGCCCCTTGTTGGCTACACCATTGGGTGAGCTAGCTGGGGCAGAACATGAATGCTTACTTGCTCTTGCCCTAGTGGTGTGGGTGCAGGAGAGTTGGTGGGCTCAGGTAGCTCTCAGGCCAAGACCCAGGGCTTTGAATTGGCCACCATTGACCCCATGGATGAACTGCTGGAATGTGTGGAGAGGCAGGTCCTACAGATCACAAACGCCAAGATCTCCAGGACACAGGACACAAACAACAGGATATCCAAGAGAAGTCCCAGTAAAGTTCCAGTACTGATGGTGAAGCAGAAGCCAGAGACCACGTACCTGACCAACTACTCATTATAATGAGCGTTTGCAAGCAAAGAAGGGTGGGCAAAAGAGACACACTGTGACACACACAGCCTCCATGATAAAGTTTTTTTCCCTCTGTTTGGAGGGAGATTGCTAAAGTGGAGGTCAGAGATGAGGGGAGAGGGAAAAGAATGAGATCAGGGTGTGTGGTTTGAAATTGGTTCACAAAGAACCAATAAAAAGTTTTAAAAATCTACAACACTTAAATTAATAAAATGCTCATATTAAAACCATAATACCAAACAAGGTGTTTTTAATCTTACATTGGACAAAATGAAAAAAGTGTTTTCTAACTTATGTATGTTTTTAAATGTACTAAGTGTGTTTTAAATGTATTATGTTTTTAAATACTAGCAATAATTTACTGTTATCTATGAAGTAAACCAAGGAAAAAAACATCATCTTTTTAAAAATATTTTTACATTTCCTTCTTGTGGTGCTTCCTGGGCATTTGGCTGTGTCTAGCCAAAGAGGCAGATCTCCTTCCCAG
>JADRCD010152086.1:0-18689 GCA_019843815.1 Montemys delectorum
TATGTTTAAAATTTGCTAAGGCAAGTATCCCGCATGCAGTCAGCTGTCACTTCACATTAGTATAGTACTCTGTGCAGGGCTTCACAGGAGCGCCTACTCAGATAACCCCACCGGGACCTCACTAGGCAGTGTTATCTTGTCAGACTACTGTCATGTATGCAGTGTATTATTGACCAGAACACCCTCATGTAGCATACTACTATTAATATTCAGGTAAGTTATGTCACACTTATACGGGAGGAAAAGGCACGTAGCTCTCTGTAAGTTCAAGGTCTACATATTGAGTTCTAGGCCAGCCAGTGCTACATAGTGAAACCTCTCCCCATAACAAAACAGAAACAACAGTGACAACCCTAAAAACCACATGTTTATCTGTAAGTCTCTAGTTTTCAAACCTTCCTTAATCTGCTTCTACATAAATTCATGCCAAGTTGTTAATAAACTATGGAAATCCATTCATTGAGCAGAAGAGTTTTGTTTTGTTTTGTTTTGTCTCGAAGTAGTGTCTCCAGTCTGATCTTGAACTTGAAAGTCTAAACGTCTGACCTCCCAGCCCCCACCCTGCACACCTTCGAGCATTGCTGGGGCTGAACCCAGGACCTTGCACAAGTTAGGCAAACAACACACCTTGCCGAAGCAAAGGGTTTAAATCTTGATGTATAAGTCAATCAGCAAATACATGGAATGCCTCTTCAGTTTAAGAAAGTGAATGTTCAGGAGTCCTTAAGACCATCCCTATTTTTGAAACCAATCACAAGTTCAGAAGATTCCCAAAATATTTTTGGGTTCTATTACTAGGATTGACCTAACCAGAATAATCATTGTATTGTGGGTTACCACTTATTTCAGTGAAACAGTTATATATAATGAGCAGATGAAGACATATACAGAATAGGGTCTAGAAAAGACGCAGACATAGGACTCTACTTATCATCATATTGTGGAGATGGCACAGACTACACCTGTTTGTGAGGAAGGAGCAGTGTAAACCTGGTGCACACAGTGGACAGAGCTGTCAGGGGAGCTCCGCTGTGTTCGGTCTTTATGACGTTGGCTACTTGTGTGGCTGGCCTTACTCTGAAGCCTCTCCAGAGGCTGAACTGATGATCTTTTGAGGCCCAGGGCTCCAGAATAAATGTGCTCTTAGCATAAGTTGTAGGCATGGGGTAGCCATCCTATCTCCACAAAAATATTCTTGTCTGGCAGGTGGGCATCTCCTAGGAGTAGGGACAGAGGCCAGATCGCAAGATTAAACATCTATTCACAATAAGCCGGGCAGTGGTGGCGCACGCCTTTAGTCCCAGCACTTGGGAGGCAGAGGCAGGCAGATTTCTGAGTTCGAGGCCAGCCTGGTCTACAGAGTGAGTTCCAGGACAGCCAGGACTACACAGAGAAACCCTGTCTCAGAAAAATAAATAAATAAATAAATAAATAAATAAATAAATAACCAAATAGACATTTATTCACAATAAGTAACATACATGAAATAAATATGATGAAAGGTAATTTGTGAGGCTTTTTGCATGGTAATTTATTATTATTAAGTTGTAATTTAAAGCAAAACATCATTTTCCATTTTGTCTCTTTTTTCCTCTCTTCCTCCATCCTTTCTTTTTTCTTTCTTTTTTTTTTTTTTTTGTTTTTGTTTTTGTTTTTTGTCTTTTCGAGACAGGGTTTCTCTGTGTAGCACTGGCTATCCTGGAACTCACTCTGTAGACCAAGCTGGCCTCGAACTCAGAAATCTACCTGCCTCTGCCTCCCAAGTGCTGGGATTAAAGGCGTGCGCCACCTCTGTCCGACTTTTTTTCTTGTTTTGTTGGAAATTGAATTAAGGCCTTATATATGCTAGACAAATAGTCTAAACAGATTAAAAACTGGGTAAGGTGACTCATAGCACTGCAGAAGTGGAGGTAGAAGAGCCAGAAGTTCAAGGTCATTGGCTCAGCTGCATTGCAAATTCCATGCCAGCCATGGAATTTAATTTAAAAAAGTAATAAGAATTAAAAAAAAATTTTAAAAATTAAAAAAAATAAGAGGAAAGTCAGGTTTGGTAGCTCATGCACTCAGAGGGTAGAAGCTGGAGGATTGCCTTGAGTGTGAAGTGAGCTTGGGCTACAAGGTGAGATCCTGTCTCAAAGACAAAAGGAAAAGCTACTCATAGTAATTCATGCCTGTAATCTGAGAAGGCTGAGGCAGGAGACTCATTCTAGTGAATGTCAGACTACTCTACCCAGTGATTTCCAAGACAGCTTGGACCACTGAGTGGGATTACATTGTTTCAAAAAAAGAAAGAAAAAAGAAAAGAGGCTTTTGAGTGGAGGTGCAGGTCTTTAATGCCAGCACTCAGAGTCAGAGATGTGTGCGTCTGTGAGTTTGATGCTAGCCTGCTCTATAATGAGCCCTTGTCTTAAAAACAAATAGCAATGGGCTGGAGAGGTGGCTCAGTGGGTAAGAGCAGTGACTGCCCATCCAGAGGTCCTGAGTTCAATTCCCAGCAACCACACGGTGGCTGACAACCGTCTGTAATGAGATCTGATGCCCTTTTCTGGTGTGTCTGAAGAGAGCAATAGTGTACTTAGACACATAAAACAAAACAAAACAAAAAAAATAATAAGTCTTAACAAAAAAAACTCAAACCAAAAAATTGGGTACTAATCTGTTGCTGAAAACTAGAAGTAAAGATTATTTTCATTAATATTTTGTGGGTCGTTAAAAAGTACTTAGAAAAGAGAAATCAGGTAATGATATATGATGTGTGACTTTTTTTTTCCAGCTTGAAATTCATTTGGACTCCTTACGTATGCATGTTGGCAGCGTTCGGTGTATGTTCCCCTGAGCTCTGGATGACACTTTTAAAGTGGCTTCGATTAAGAACTGTACACCCAATGTTGCTGGTGAGCCATTGTTATTTTGTGTTTGATACTTGTTTATCTTAAAGTTATACAAAATGTTAGGGCCATAAAGATGGCTCTGTGGGGAAAGGAACCTGCCACCACCAAGCCTGATGATTTGAGTTCCAGCCCAGGCCCCACATGATGGAGGCAGAGAACCATTAGTTGTCTTACATGCACAACTAATGTGAGCGCATACAAAGACACACACAATTAAATAGATAAATGTAATAAAAAACATTGTAAGTGCTGGTAAATGAAACCAAGACAGGGGTGGTGGTGGCTCACACCTTTAATCCTAGTACTCAGAAGGTAGAGACAGATGGATCTCGTGAGTTTGAGGTCAGTTTGGTGTACAGAGCAGTTCCAAGACTGCCAAGGCTACACAGAGAAGCTCTGTCTCAACAAAACAAAACAAAATAAAAAACCCAGGACAACAACAACAACATAAAAGTAGACTGTGATAGATAAACAGTTTTTAAAAGTTTTCTTTTCTTGTTCTTGTGTCAGCAGGGTGCCAGACTGGCCGGGATCTCACTGTAGTGAGGATTATATTGCTCTTTTGAAGACACTATATCTCCCCAACAACCATGATATGGACCCAGAGCTTCTTACATGCTAGTTAGCTTCTCTGACAGCTTGGCTGTGTCCCTGCTCATTGTTTTATTGATTTCTCATTTGTTTTTGAGACAGGGTTGAATGTAGTCCAGGTTAGCCCAGAATTCACTATACAATTGAGCTCCTGATCTTCCAAATCCTAGGCTTACAGGCATGCACCAGCACACAGCTTTTAGTGTTTTGGTAGTGGTGGTGGTTTTTGTGTTTATGAGACAGGGTCTTTATCTATATATCAGGGTATCCTCAAACCCATAGGCATGCTGTGTCAGCTTCTTAGAAGATGGCTTACAACCATGAGCACCACCCTCGGCTTATAATGTTCGGTTTAAAGAAATACATTTCAATCTGTATAACTTACAAAAGAAAAGGCAAAAATTGAAATGAATCAGTAATATGAGCTTGACCTTAAATTTTTTTCTAACTGTCCTTATGAACGACAAGAACTATTTGTTTATTTAAAAATATTTAGGATAATGTTGTAGCCTTTATTTCTAAAAGCTTTCTTATTGTTGTTACTAAAGCTGGCTTCAAACCCCTGGCCCATAGTGATCCTTCTGCTTCTAAAGTCACAGACACACATTCTATATGGACTTCAGGTTTTAAATATCTTCTTTCTTGGTTTTACTTAGAAGATCTGTGTATGTTTCCGTGTGAAAAGAATTTACACTATTCTGTGTGCTTAAAATAAAGATAAAATGGGGTAGGTGTGATAGAATTGGGGTAGTTGAGATGGGGAGATCCCAGTTTGGGATCAGCCTTGGTACACAAGATATTGCCTATAAAACAGAACAGACCAGGGGATGGAGTATGGCTCAGAGGAGTGCTTGTCTCGTCTTCCTGAGGATTCCATTTGGATCTCGACAAGGGGGAGATGGTGCCTAATGCTGTAGAATACTCACCTGGCCGGGGCACTTCACGGAGCGGGTGCTCTGAGTGAGCTTTAACCATCGTGTCTGTATGCCCTACCCTCTTTTTCCCCAAATGTAGGAATCTGGACACAATTATTTGTGCTAGTGGAAAAGAGGGCAATGTTCAGGGTTTCTAATAGTTTTGAAGGAGAGGAAACAACAAACATACAAACAACAAAAAAACAAGGAAAACCTCCACTGCAAGTAGAACAGGAAAAACATATTTGGGCAAAAAGATGATAAATTATGTTTAACAGTGGTCTTCTTATATTTTTCTAGTCTTAGTTCCAGAATTTATGTTTTCTCATTTTAACATAGTATGGTGACCTATAAAAGCTATTTTGCCTGTGTGGTTTCAGGGCCTTTGCTGCTAACTTTTCATGCTAGTTCGTAATTATTTGTAAGCTCCTTATAACATAGGATCCTGACAGAAGTTTCACTTATGATTGGGGCTGGAGAACTGGCTCAGCAGTCAAGAGCATGGGCTGCACCTACAGAGGGCCCGAATTAGCCTCCCGCCATCATACCAGGTGTCCTCAACCGCCTGTAAGCCGGCCTCCAGGGAGCCTGCTGCCATCCATCTGCCGCCCTAGGAACAGCACTTACATGCACATACTTACACAGACATGCACACTCTGTTGTTTGCTATTTGGAACCAATAGTTTCTAGTTTGTTCCATGAGACAGAATCACTTTATGTAATAAACTCACACTGGCCTCACATCCTCAGTCCTCCTGACTATCTCACTTACAGGCAACCACAAGTTCAGTCAACTAAGCACTAACTTCTTTAATTTCTCTTTAAAGTTATTTTATTTATTTAGAGTCAGAATCTCTCTATGTAGTCCAGTTTGACCTTAAACTTGCAGAGATTCTCTTGCCTTTGGCCCCTGAGCACTCAGATTAAAGGCATGTGCCACATGTGTGCATGAGCCTGTGGACATTACAAAAGAATGTTACAGTGTGCTGTGAGCCACCATTCTGATGCTCGGAACTGACCCTGGTTCTCTGCAAGAACACAGTAAATCCTCTGTAACTGTGGAGCCTTTATTGGCCTGGAACTCGGTCTGTAGACCAAGTGGTCTCCAACTCAGATCCTGTGCTTCTGCCTCCCAAGTGCTGGTGTTGGACGCAGGCGTGTGTTACCATGCCCGACCCTTTGATTTACGCTGACGTCAGGCTAAGTCAATGCTAATACTGCTCGCATATATTCTAAAATGTGCTTACCTATAACTCCTTTTGTTTTATTATTTTAGGCTCTTATTCTGAGCATGGCGGTGCCCACGATTATAGGTCTTAGTTTATGGAAAGAGGTAAGAAATTTTCCATTATGAAAATGTTTTTATCTATAAGGTTATAAATTTATGTATGTGTGTAGTAAGTTTCTGTCAAGACACCTCACTGACAAAGCTGATGCCCTTATTGTTGCTTCCTAACAAGACAGTCAAGACAGTCCTTCCTCCCTCCCTCCCTCCCTCCCTTCCTCTTTCTCTTCCTCCCTCCCTCTCTCTTTCACCCTGGCTGTCCTGGAATTCACTGTGTAGACCAGCCTGACCTCCAACTCGTAGAGATCTGCTTGTCTCTGCCTCCTGGGTGCTGGGATTAAAGACATGTACCCTGATTTCTGCTCCCCAAACATTTTTTAAATTTACTTATTCATGTATTTTATGTATATGAGTGCTCATTTGCTTGTTATCTTTTGAGACAAGGTCTCACTATGTAGCCCAGGCTGGCCTTGAATTTATGGTAATCCTCTTAACTTAGCATCTCAAGTGCTGGGATTGTACAAGTATTCTATCACATCCAGCCTAAAACGTTTTTAGAATGCCATATAATACAGTTTTCTTCAGTCTAATACCATTGTAAATTCTTACCATAATTGACAAAATTTAAATAAGTAGGTCTTAATATGTAAATATATTTGGATAACTCCAATTTTATTATCTGTGGAATGAAATAATTTTTTGGCTTAACACAATATAGCAGGCAGCTAATTGTCAGTCAACCTGCAAAATACATGTCCTGAAATTTTTAAATTTAATATGTCTATACATGAATGATATAATCGATGATTGTTTGGTAATAACATTAGTTACTAAATCTAAGCAGTGAGTAAATTATAAAATTGTAATTATTCCGGTTGCAAAGAATGCCGAGGTCAGTGAAGAGGACAGGAACATGGCAATATTGACATGTCAGCATGCTTCAAGTTGGTCTGTTGGAATACTCTGAAACAGTGTTCAGCTTTCCAGTTACTTACACCTCTGGGTGTTTTGTTTTGTGTTTTAGTTTTTTCCACGATTAATTACAGAATTAACAGAACTACAGGAATTCTATGATCCAGATACAGTGGAACTTATGACCTGGATAAAGTAAGGACCAAATTGCTCAAGACTATTGTTGACTGTCATTAACTAGTCATTGCATGCTGTCTCATGAATTTGGGGACAATAATGAATGAATTGTTTTTTTGTAAACTCAGGAATCATTACTTTGTAATTCTAATTTTATAAATAAACTCATCTTAATGTTGAAACAACATTGGTAAGTATGAGAGTGGAAGTTTGGAGACCCTCACTTCCACACAGCAAAAATATGGACCAGAGGCAGACATCCTTTACTTCCTCATAAGCTGAAGGTGGATAATTCAGGGACTCAGAAAAGGCTGTATTGCCAGTAAAAGCATGAGTAACAGAACATCACAGTAGCCATGCTCTGGGTTAGAAACAGCCACGCCCATGAAAGTCTGATTAATCTCTGAGTTTGTGGCAATGGGTCTGAGCTCACATGGGCTTGAACTTGATTCAGGAAATCCAAGGTATTGAAATGTTCGTGAAAAGTAAGCCTGAGTTGTTTCCCTCTCAGCTCAGGTCGTATGGATTCCATAATGACTTCCATGTAATACCGAAATAACAAGTGAGAAAATAATTCAACATAGCAAATAATCAGCTATTGTTTGTGATAAACAGTGGAATTGCACTTTAGCAATTTCTAATAATTTGTGTTTTTCATTTTTGGCACATAGCAGACTGTCATAAAACTTAATGATTATAAGCAATCAGTGATAAATGTTTTGCACATTTTTGTGGATCAGCAAGTGGTAACAATGGTGAAGATTTCTCTGGCCTTAGCCAGCTCAGGCAGGTCTAGGTAGCCTGGCATGGCCTCTTTGGCTTGTCTGTGTTTAGCTAGTTGTCACCAGAAATCAGACTAACTTGGTTTCTGGTCTGGTGGTGTATGCACCTGTTAATGAAATAGTAGCTAGGGAACTCCCAGAGCAATAGAGTGGGCACAGTTCAGTGTAAAGCACACTGCCTATACTATTTTTTATGTCTTAGGGTGCTGTGATGAAACACTCTGGCCAAAATCAGCGTGGGGAGGAAAGGGTTTATTTCAGTTACACTTTTATATCACAGACCAGGATTGAAGCAAGTCAGGACAGGAATCTGCAGATAGGAGCTGATGCAGAGGCCATGGAGGAGTGTTGCTTACTGACTGTTCCGCATGGCTTGCTCAGCCTGCTTTCTTAAAGCACCCAGGACCACCAGCCCAGGAATGCCACCTCACCCAGTGAACTGGGTCCACCCACATCAATTATGAACCACAGACTTGCCTAGAAGCCAATCATATGGAGACATTTTCTCAGTTAAGAGTCCTCTTCCCAGATGTCTCTAGTTTGTGTTAAGTTGACATGAAACCAGGCAGCACATAGAGCTACTGTCCCATTGATGTAGCAGATCACATGGCAAAGGTTAGCATCTGCCTCCATATCCATGGCTAAGAGAAGAACTGCAGCCACCTTTGTGATCAGTTTATCCCCAGTAGAGACTTCCTAATAACTATGTTGAAACTTGTTAAAGATCTAACAAAGAAACAAAAAACGGATAAAGCCTTTTAAAAAGTCCTAGAAGAGCAAACCTTGTGATGCTGAATATTTGGGAGACTGCAGCAGGGGCCACCACTGTAAGCTTGAGACCAGCCAGCTACAGAGTGAGACTATGGTGGTGCTGGTTGTTGTTTTTAAGTCCGGGCGGCGGTGGCGCACGCCTTTGATCCCAGCACTTGGGAGGCAGAGGCAGGCGGATTTCTGAGTTCGAGGCCAGCCTGGTCTACAGAGTGAGTTCCAGGACAGCCAGGGCTATAACAGAGAAACTCTGTCTCGAAAAACCAAAACCAAAACCAAAACAAAAAAAGATGTGGAATATTAAGGAGATGGAACTGAAAAATATTTAATGACAGGTTTGTTTATAGAATGAATGCATAAAAGTGAGAATAGGTTTTATAATGAGGTCTTATTTCTATAAAGACATTCCATATTTTTTTTAGGTTACCTTAACCATTGCTACTAATACTTAATGTGAGTTGTAGTTGCTAGTGGGGAGCATGATGATACGATATTGTGTTTTCACAACAAAGACAACTACATCCTTTGTGTGATTTACCAAAGCTAGGCGGTGGTGGTGTTCTCAGGAGGCAGAGGCAGGCAGATCTCTGTTAGTTCAAGTCCATTCTGGTTTACAGAGCAAGTTCCAGGACAGTCAGGGCTACACAGAAGAACCCTGTCTTGAAAGACTCCGCCCTGCCCACCCCACCCCACCCCACCCCCCTAAAAAGAAGAAAAGAAAAACACAGCGAAGGCCTGAACAGTTAGATGCTGGATAATTAGATATTTACCTGAGTATAATTATTTTGTCTTAAGCCTGTTTCCTTACACCTGAGTCTTTATTAGGACAGTGGCCAGCCAGGGGCTGGCTTTGTTCTTTCAGAGCCTATCCCTGTGTGTGCTAAGTAGTGGCCAGACGCTGCATAGTACATACTTGGAGTGACTAGATCAGTTAGGTTTGGCTGGAGGGACAGCTCAGAGGTAGAATTCGTGTGTGCATGTGTGTGCCACAGCAAGTGTGTGAAAGTCGGAGGACAGTTTACAGGTGTGAGTTCTTTCTAGTGTATGGGTTCTAGGAATCAAACTCATACCAAGTTTGGCAGCAAGCGCCTCCTCCTGCTGAATCCTTTCTCCAGTCTGTAGATCATGCATGGAGGCTCCGAATTCCATCCTAGCACTGAAAGTGAATAGAAGGAGGAAGGAAGGGACTAGTTTGCTGCTTTCCTACCCTGTCAGTGGCATATGAGAGTTTGTAGTGGACTCAATGTGGAGTAGTCTACACTGCTATCAGGAGACAGGAGCAGGAGGGTGAATGGATGTGGAAAGATTTGAGTTATGTTCGGTTAATATTGCAGAACCTGAGTGTGAGAACCAGCCACCCTAGCTGATGTAGTATATTCTTCTTCCTTTCTTTTCTTTTCTCTACCTTTTTTTTTTTTTTTTTTTTTTTTTTGAGATCTGCCTGCCGCTGTCTCCCAAGTGTTTGGGATTAAAGGCCTGTGCCACCACTACCTGACATATTCTTGTTTCTTACCTCCACTCATCCTCCTTTTTAAATTTGTTTTATTTATATGAGTACAATATAGCTGTCTTCAGACACACCAGAACAGGGTATCAGATCCTGTTACAGATGGTTGTGAGCTACCATATGGTTGCTGGGAATTGAACTTAGGACCTCTGGAAGAGCAGTCCTTTCCCTTAATCCCTGAGCCATCTCTCTTCAGCCCCACCTCCACTTCCTTTGTCTAAAAAAAAGTTGTGTATCTTCAGTGCTTAAAACAGCTGCTGGCATATAATAGAATGCTTTTAAATGAGTACATAAGTTAAATGGACTGCCTTGACTTTGAAATCTTAGTGTGCTTATACATTGGAAACTGTTGGTATTTGAGAGTTGATATAAACCAGTGATCTTAATAGCATAATTGCTCTTTTATCAGCTGATCTTTTGGTTCTTTACAGGAGGCAAGCTCCAGTTGCAGCTGTGTTCGCAGGAAGCCCACAATTGATGGGTGTGATTAAGCTGTGTACTGGGTGGACAGTGACAAGCCTACCACTTTATAGCGATGATGACCTTCTCAAGAGAAATGAAAACGTGAGGCAGTTCATCTACATTTGGTCTTCTAAAAATAACACTACAGTTTAATCTGTTTTCTGCTGGTATATGTTTCTTGATGGCTAGCAAAATCCAATTTTATAATTCACTTCAGTTTTTAAAAGTTGTCAGTAGGTTGAGACCCGGGTCCACTGTGAGCTTGATGCCAGCCTGTGCTCCATAGTCAGTTTCAGACTAGCCAGAGCTATGGGTACATGGCAGAGCCATCTCAAAAATGAAAAGCAGAAAAAGAAAACAGGTAAAGGCTGTGTGATTAACCAAGAGAAAAATCCAATATTAAAATATTAAATTCTTCATTTTATGAAGAATGTTACTAGTTAATGCGAAAGGTATTTCCATAATGCTGTCAGAGACACTGATGGGTAATATTTCAGAAAGGACAGCCATCCTTTTAAAGTATTATGGTTCTCAAAATTACTGATGGAAACCTGTTAGTTCATGACTTTTTTTAAAAAGATTTATTTATTATTATACCTAAGTACACTGTAGCTGTCTTCAGACACACACCAGAAGAAGGCATCAGACTCTCATTATAGATGGTTGTCAGCCACCATGTGGTTGCTCGGAATTGAACTCAGGACCTCTGGAAGAGCAGTTCGTGCCCTTAACTGCTGAGCCATCTCTCCAGCCCCCAGTTCATGTCTTAATACAATGTTGTCTTTCCAAAGCTGTCCTATTGCTGATAAAATAAAAATGTAATTCAAAGGTCGTGGGTCTAGAAAGGTGGCTCAGTGAGTCGTGCCCTTGCTGTGGGAGTCCGAGGGCCTAAGTTTGGATCCCTAGCATCCATGTAAGAGCTCAGTGTGGCAGGCAGCGTACACCTCTAATCCCAGTGCTGGGAGGTGGACAGGAGGGTCCCTGAGGCTTGAAGACTAGCCGTTTTTAGCTGAATCAGGGAGTTGTACATTGAGTAAGAGACTCTCAAAAGTACGATGGAGAGAGAGAGAGAAAGTCAGCTGTTGGCTCCTGTCACCCCACCCCCACCCCGAGAACATTTACTACTATTTTGATTTAGCCAGGAATGTCTAGCATTCATAGAATCCTAGCTGGTTGGGACATGGAGGCATGAGGATAGCAATTTCAAGATCAAACTAGGGAATAAGCAATTGCTTTGAAAAAAAATTAAGCCTGAAAATATAAGTCAGTGGTACTGTTTGCTTGCCATTCAAAAGTTCCTGAGTCCAATCCTTTGTACTGCAAAAATCAGTCAGCCAGCCAACTAACCAGCCACTAGGGTTTCTTATGTTTCATTTTATTGGTATGGGCTTTTAAGGGTAATTCTGTATAACATTAGAATGATACCTAATTAATATGTTTTAGAGATGTGTAATTTTGATTGTTATGGACTTAAATGATAAATATATATATATGAAAAGTTAATGATCAGTTGAACTGGGATTCTCCATATATCCATTCTTTCATTCTTTCTTTTTTTCTTTGAGACGGGGTTTTAGCTCTAGCTGTCCTGGAACTCTGTAGACTAGGCTTACCTTGAACTCAGAGATCCTCTTGCCTCTGCTTCCTGAGTGCCCAGATTTAAGTCATTCACCACCACCACCCAGCTTTATTTTCTTTTTCTATTTGTGAAAATATTATATGATGTTTTTAAAAAGATTTATTTATAATTATAGATAAGTACACTGTAGCTTCAGATCTCATTATGTGTGGTTGTGCGCCACCATGTGGTTGCTGGGATTTGAACTCAGGATTTTTTGGAGAGCAGTTGGTGCTCTTACCCGCTGAGCCATCTCACCAGCCCTTATATGATTTTTAAGTATATTCTGAGCTTAAAAAAAAAGTTTAGCAATTTAAGGCCAAGAAAGATTCCAGACTTTGGAGATACATCTATGTCTATATCTATATATTTATATCTATATCTATATCATCTATATCATCTCTATCTATGAATGAATAATGAGATGCCTATGCTGCTGGTTCTGCTGAGGCAGGAGGATCACTAAGTTCAAACCAGTCACCATAGGGACAGCCTCAAAAATGTATGTAAGGCCCCATTTTTCATAGCTGCAAAACAAAATTCAGACAGGAGGGGCTGGAGAGATGGCTCAGTGGGTTAAGAGCACTGGCTGCTGTTCCCAAAGGACCTGGGTTTTATTCCCAGAATCCACATGGCAGCTCACAACTCTCTGTAATTCTCGGGGATCCAGTGTCCTCTTTTGACCTTAACAGGCATCAGGCATGCACTTGGTGCACAACAGACATGCAGGCAAAACACTCATACACTTAAAAATGAAAAATAATTTTAAAATATATTTAAAAAACACTTCCTGATAGGTGGTGCATGCCTTTAACTTCAGCTCAGGGAAGCAGAGGCAGAGGTTTGCTGTGAGTTTGAGGTCAGACTGGCCTGTCTGCAGGGCGAGTTCCAGGACAGTCAGGACTCTGTCTGCAAAAAAAAAATCACAAACAAACAAATAAAAACGACTGTAGAATTACGTCTGTGGACTCCAGTGTTAGCCCTGTGCATTCCCGTGAGCGAGCTGCTGAGTCGCTGTGCGTCCCCGTGAGCGAGCTGCTGAGTCGCTGTGCTTTCCCGTGAGCGAGCTGCTGAGTCGCTGTGCGTCCCCGTGAGCGAGCTGCTGAGTCCAGGAAGGACAGTGAGAGGTCCACCTCCTACTTTGGAGAATAAAATAAACCATAGTACATTAAATTAGTAAAACTTCAAGGGTAACTTTTGTATTTTAATATAGACAGTTTTTGTTGTTTGTATTTAGAAAGAGAGTTTCAAATTGTGTAAATAGTCAGTTACCCTTGAACTCATGACCCTCCTGCCTCTACATCCTCAAGTACTAGGATTAGAGGAGTGTTCCACTGTGCTTAGAATGCACTATTAAATTGTTTTTGTTTTTTGTTTTGCTGTTTTGTTTTTGTTTGTTTGTTTGTTTTGTTTTTCGAGACAGGGTTTCTCTGTGTAGCCCTGGCTGTCCTGGAACTCACTCTGTAGACCAGGCTGGCCTCAAACTCAGAAATCTGCCTGCCTCTGCCTACCAAGTGCTGAGATGGAGTTGTAGCAGTTGTAAACTCCCTGATGCGGGTCCTGGGAACCAAACGCAGGTCTCCTGCAAGAGCCTGTGTGCCCTTACCTGAGGAGCCGTCTCTCCAGCCCTGTGAAGTATATTTTATTAATTAACGGTGCTTTCACTGTCTTTTAAATTTTGTTTTAATTATTTCCTTTCAGATTTACCAAATCTATTCAAAGAGATCTGCTGAGGATATTTATAAAATACTGACATCTTATAAAGCTAACTACCTAATTGTAGAAGATGCCATCTGCAATGAGATGGGAACCACGAGAGGCTGTAGGGTCAAAGATTTATTAGACATTGCAAATGGACATGTAAGTAGCTGTGTGCAAAGTTGACTTTATTTAGCTTTATAATCTTCCTCCATGAGCTGTAGCTGCCTTAGCATGCCATCTTCCTCGCACCATGTCGTGGATACAGCGCTGTGTAGTAACCTCGATGACCACGGGGGAGCTTGTGAGGTTCAGAGAAAGAACTGGGGGCAACAGAGGCTTTTATTCCTTAGGAAATGAGGCTAGAGGACTTGAGAAAAGGATGAGTAGATCATTCTGAGTTGTAGGGTAGACTCTGTGGAGGCCACAGCCAGGATTTTTGCTTTTCCTTCTGAAATACTCATGTTTGTCTTCAAAGCTGAGGCTGGTGTAGAGGTCAGTGAATTTGTTTTTCACAGTTCCCATGTTTCAGGGTTGAGAGATGGCTCAGCACTTAAGAGCCTTTCTTGCCCTCAAAGAGAATGTAGGTTCAGGTCTCAGGAATCACATAACATCTCACAACATTCTGTGACTCCAGCTTGGGGTGTTATAACGCCCTCTTCAGGCCTCTGAAGACAGTGCGTACATGAGGAGTGCATATACATGCGGCAAAACACAAAATAAAAATAAATCTTTGAAAAATGTTCCCATTTTCCTGTCTTCATGACTAAGTAAGCTTACACTATAAACTTATTTACCTTGTGCTGTGTGTATTTTGAATGTTCTCAGTTGGTGCTTGATAATGTGATTTTGGTTTATTGGTGACAGATAGGATATAATCAAGAAGTGATATTTAGTAATTACTGATACATTTCTGTCCACTCTCTGCTGCTTCCTTTCTCTTCTTTCTTTCATGTAATGCCAGGCATAGACTTAAGCTTCTTCACTGTGTGGTATCTGGTAGATGTTGCAATCATGGTATAGAGACACGCAATCCTGGGGCCGAGGTGTGCCTTAGAGGAGAAGACGTTCCTTTCCAGTCCTGACAACCTCAGCTCCATTCCTGGGACTCGAGAAAGTTGTCCTCTGATCTAAATACAGACACATGCGCATACATAGTCACGCGCACATGCACGCTAACTTGGTAAAACCTCACAAAACTTAAAATCAGCTGAGCTCTGGTAGTGAAAACTAGGTGGGAGTGTAAGAGCCTAAGACACGCATGCTTGCTCACCAGACATGTAGGATTATGAGTCCTACACAAGAAGAATGTGATTGTATGGGAGGAAGATAGTACATTCACTTTGTTGTTGTTGTTGTTATTGTTGTTGTTTTGTTTGTTTTTGTTTTTGTTTTTTTGGATAGTACATTCATTTTTCACCCTTAGAAACTATTTGATAGAGTCCTCAGAACAATGACGGTAGATTATAGGAACAATACCAGCTAAATTTTAGGATTGTATCCTTTACAAACTACAAACATTTTATGCTTATTTCCTAATCAGTGTTCAGGGGTTCAGTGTTTGTGGGGACTTAGGAAAAGTCTTATGTTTACTAAACAGCATAAGATATTTTAGTCATATTTAGCAATGATAATTTTCACATATAGAGTAATATATATATTTCCTAGTATAAGGATTATATTTCTCATATATTTAGTAAGGTTTTTAATATTGTGTTTCTTATTGTTTGATAGGTGGTTTTCGAAGAAGGTGACAAATTAACCTACTCAAAATATGGACGATTTTGTCATGAAGTCAAAATTAACTACTCTCCATATGTGAATTACTTCACTAGAGTATACTGGAACAGATCCTACTTTGTATATAAAGTCAACACTGTGATTTCCTTCCAATCTTGAAAAATAAGAGAGCCTTCATTTCAAAGACATGTTGCTTGAAGTAAAGTGCAGTTTTCTTGGGCCTGCGCAGTTTCTTACAGATAGAGTGTGGGCATCTGAAACACTGCTATTCCTCCCCATGCCTGCTGGTTCCTGGATTTAGAGTGTCCTTGGAAGTAGATGATGACATGTTGATGTCTTCTAGTAAAATGTCCAGTCCACCACCGTGTCTATCTGACAGCTTTTTTCCTTAGTACATGATGTAAAGCTTTCCCTGAAGCACCATCTCATAAATCTTACTCTGTAATATCGATCTTTATTTGAATATTTTCCAAAGTCAGTGTTTACTTCAAAAACATAATTTTTAATTAAGTACTTAATGTGATTTAATTCTATAATACAAGAGAAAATTCTCCAAGGAAGTTTGTAACAGGTGTAAATTTTTTACAATTAAAAATAATTGAAATGTTAGTTAAAAATATGTGACATTTAAATTAAAATGGAAATAACATGAAGGAAAGTGATTGTTTTTATGATACTGTTCTTGTCATCTGCTGCTTAAGTGAGCGAGCACATTCTTAGCAAAACATAGGATGAATTCATACCTTTGTTGACTATTAAGAGATTGCCTTTTCTCCTTTATGCCCACTAAGTTGATAACAATTTAATCATGCTAAAACAGTAACTCGTGCTAATAGATACATACATACATATGTAAATGAACATTTAAAATAATTTTGTTGTTATTTTGTGTGTGGCACATACAATCTAGCCACATTTCCTATGGACATATGAACACTACCACAATAATAATGTGTGCACTAACATGTGTACACATGTTATTTCTGGAGGTGTATGCAGATGCTTTTCAATAGAAGAGCAAACTGAGAGGTAAATTCTCAACAATTCAGAGTATTTTCATTTTTGTATCATTAGAGGAAATTGTAAGCCAGTGTGGTGGCTCATGCCTTTAATCCCAGTTCTTGGGAGGCAGAAGCAGGTGAATCTCTATGAGTTTGAGTCCAGCCTGGGCTACATAGTGAGTTCCAGGACAGCCCGAGAGCTACATAGGTAAGACCCTGGTTTTTTAGGGGGGAAGGGAAGAACTTCTAAATTAATATGGCCTCTTAAGGAGATTCAGGGTAGATAAAGCCTGGAGAGAAATGGTTTTAATAAGATACATATTTAGTTTTACATGATATAATTGTTTTGTGAACAGGTTAGAAGTTCTATAATTTTATTTACTAGAATGCTATAAAATTGCATTTTAAGAACTCCAAATTAGGAAGAAAAATGTTTCCCTTTTTTTGTAATGTATATGTACATATTTTTTTTCGAGTGTGTGCACTTAACTGACATCTGTCATATCCTCCAGTTAGTGTAAATGGTCCTGTTCACTACTGTTCATGCTTATTTTGACTATAGACAAGCAGCTGTGGCAGTGTATCTCAGATGGACTCTGAGCATCTTGTAGTAACTAGTGTTTAACATCAGGCTTTATGAAAAATTACCAGCTACTCAAGTACACACTAAGTACTTACGCGGTGGTTCTTTTGATCAGAGCATGCAGAAGCAGCTTACATATTGTAAAGTGGGGGAGTACAAACTATTTCCCTTGTAATATGATTTTTTTTTTGCAATTCCTTTGTAAAATAAATTGAATTTTTTATTGATTTTTTTAATTGACATAACATATGCTAAGTTACTTTTAGTTTTTGTTTTGTTTGCTGTATTAGTAAGCTGCTTTTGTTTCTGTTAACCTATTTCTTAAATAGATATAGAGAATTTTTTTTATTAAAAGTTTGTAATTAGTCCCAGGCATGATGGTGAACTCCTTTAATCACAGCATTCAGGAAGAGGCAGAGGCAGGCAGTTCTCTGGGTTCGAGGCCAGTCTGGTTTACATAGTGTGTTCCAGGGTAGCCAAAGCTACCAAAAATAAAAAGGTTATAATTAACTTTTTATTCAGCATCAACTGAAACAAGAAGTAAGCTTTATTATAGAAATGGCAATATTGGCTGAGGATGTGTTGATCAGTGGCATAGTACTGGGCTAGCACACACAATTCCCTGGGTTCAGCTCCCAGCACCACAGTGTGTGTGTGTTGGGCGGGGGGTGGGGTGGGGGTGGGGGGAGACAAATGAAGAGAAGAATGAAATGATAATATTAGGTATCAGATATGTTGATTCACTTCCATCTGAACAGTCACTAAGACAACTGTGTTGTTGCAAGCATTTAATTTATTTTCTTTAGCTATTTGTGGAGTAACAAGTGAAAATCCTACTATTTGCTATTATAATTACTTATTATAATTGGGTAACCGAGCAGCTGTTAGGTTCAATAGTAAAGCTGCAGAAGGAGCAAAGTTTACAGGATTTGGGTGGGAAGGAATTCCTCAAAGAAATATTAAACATATTTACTCTTAATATAGCAAACCCATTGAAATAAGTGCCTTAACTTTTTTATTTCTAAATTCATCTTATATTTTATATCATATTACCTATTTTCTTTTCCATGAGAAAATACTGTTAACTTTTGCCACACTGCTAAAGTTCAGTAAGGCGAGGCCACAGGTCCACTCCCTCCCTTCCTGTATACAAGTGTCCTAGAGCACTCTCCTAGTATACAAGAGCTTCTGGGGTGATCCCCAACACAACAAAAAGGTAACCCATCCTCACACCATTTTCATTATTAGCTTCAACTCACTAATAAGCAGATCTTTGTCAAGAACTTCCAGTCTTCTGAATTAATTTATTTTTTTTATCCCCTTGTATGCCAAATAGTCCAACAAGTGAAGCCTACTTGATAAGGGATGTAATATGGACTCTGTGAGTTTAGTAATTTTTTTAAAATCTCTTTGGCATCTATATCTTGATGTTTTGCATTTTATTGGCAATTTAGTTTTACAATCTAAGTAGTGTGAACTGCACTCCAGCACTGACTTACACACACACACACACACACACACACACACACACATAAACACACATAAACACACACAGACAGACACACACAGACAGTGGATTTTCTTTCTAGAACATTAACCCAAGTTGCCAATGCTCTCAGTGTTCTGACACTTTCCCATACTGTACAGATTAAGTCAACAAAGAATGAAGAAATGGGTCTTAAACTGTGTTAACGATTTGAGACTGAAAACCATGCCTAACATAGAGAATTAATTTCTTGTATAACTCTTATTAGTTTTAA
>JADRCD010152090.1:0-18838 GCA_019843815.1 Montemys delectorum
AACAACAACAACAACAACAACAACAACAACAACAAAACACAGAGGCAAAAGGGAAAGGCTAGAGCTGAATCTCTTCCAACAATGCCTTGTGTCTCTCCTGGTCTCGACTTGTGCGGTTTGGAGAAAGCTTGGTGATATTCAGTTTTGTTTTTCAGCTGTTTCCATAATGCAGTCACATGACATCGATTCATTAGTGTTGTGAATCACAGTCTCTCTGGGTGGCCAGTGTCTTCCTTCTTATGGAAGAGATTCCCACTCAGCCATGCAGTTCCCCCATTTAGATCAGCTGCCCACGTTTTGTGCAGCCTTCTTCCCAACACCAAGCTCTGCAGGGCTCATGGGAAGATGCAGGTAAAACTTAGTACTAGGAAGACTCCTGCCAGGAACTCACTGCTCTGGAGACCATGTTTGAGGGCAAGCCAAGTACACTCTCAGTGACCCAGATTGTGTGACAGACCACAATGGACAGACACTCTTGAGATTGTTAAATATTCTCTGAAGATCATGGTCTTAGCCCAGAACAATCAAGGAGCAATAAAAACAGGTGAAGAAAACAAAATCATGCTCTAAACCTTGCCAGAGAAATAGGGACCACTCACCATTCATCACAGTGCTTCACGGTTTGCAAAGCATCCGTAAATAATCAATGCAATGTAACCTAATCCTGTTGGCTGACAAAGAAGAGGGGGTGCTTGCAGAGTAGTTTCTGACTATGGTATTCTGTGCTCTATGACTTTGACCTTACATATGCATGATGGGTTTTTCTACAGAACCATTCGGGTGCTAAGATGGCATTTGGTATCTCGCTACTTTAAATTAGCGTACCTGGTTGCTGTAAAGCTACTCTGTACTACATTATCTGTCATCTAGGTTATCTATCATCTAAGCTTGTCAATCTGATAAGTTCGATTTACACATGCAGGAAATGTTTTCTGAAGAAGGCTGAGGTCATAGCAAGCCAGTAATTCACAGATGGGCCTTATATTATTCCACTGTCCGGGTATGTGGGAAGTTCCCCTTTTCAGTACCTGCTTAGCCTGTAGACCCCTCCCCAAGGCCTAGATTATTTTTGAATTTAGGAAAAGCCATAGTTACATATTGTTTTACAGTTTTAATTTTTCTTTCATCTATTTTGATCATATTACTTCCCTCCCATCAACTCCTCCCAGATATTTCCCACCTCTCTACTCACCCTCCCAAACTTTGTCTTCTCTATCAAAAAAAAAAAAAAAAAAGCAAAGAGCAAAACAAATCCCAATAAGACAAAGAAAAGGAAAAAGCACACACACAGGGCTAGAGAGATGGCTCAGCAGTTAAGATCACTGACTGCTCTTCCACAGCTCCTGAGTTCAATTCTCAGCATCCACATAGTGAGTCACAACCATCTATAATGGGATCCAATCCCCTCTTCTGGTATGCATAAGTACAGAATGTGTGTGTGTGTGTGTGTGTGTGTGTGTGTGTGTGTGTATTCTTTTTATTTCATTTTTTAAATAATGAAATTTATTTTAAAATATACAACTCAGTATTGACATTTTTAAGTCTCAAAATAATTTTATAATAGTTAAATGCCTCTTAAATATACATGATATCTTCTGAAGCTAAAAGTAATATGCACTCAACCAGTTTTTAAAATCTATTTGGAGCATTAAACATGATAGAAGTAGGGGGGAAAAAAACCTCTTATGAAGTCCTCTATGAAAAGAAATTGTGACAAGTTCCTGATTAGACAGAAACCGTTCCATATCTAAGGAAGAATATGCAGTGGAACTGTGGCTTCATAGAATGAATTGGGTAATGTTTCTTCTGTTTCTATTTTGTGGAATAGTTTGAAGAGTATTGGCATTAGGTCTTCTTTGAAGGTCTGATAGAATTCTCCATTAAACTCATCTGGTCCTAGGTTTTTTTTTGTTTGGTTGGTTGGTTTTCTTTTCTTTTCTTTCTTTTTTTTTTTTTTTTTTTGAGACTTTTAATGGCTGATTTTATTTCTTTAAGGGTTATGGGACTGTTTAGATGGTTTATCTGATCCTGATTTAACTTTGGTATTTGTTATGTGTCTAGAAAATTATCCATTTCATCCAAATTTCCAGTTTTGTTGAATATGGGCTTTTGTAGTAGGATCTGATGGTTTTTTTTAATTTCTTCAGTTTTTGTTGTTATATCTCCCTTTTCATTTCTAATTTTGCTAAATTGGATACTGTCTCTGTGCCCTCTGGTTAGTCTGGCTAAGAGTTTATCTATCTTTTTTATTTTTTCAAAGAACCAGTTCCTGATTTTGTTGATTCTTTGTATAGTTCTTTTTGTTTCTATTTGGTTGATTTCAGCCCTAAATTTGATTACTTCCTGCTGTCTACTCCTCTTGGGTATATTTGTTTCTTTTTGTTCTAGAGCTTTCAGGTGTGCTGTTGAACTGCTAGTGTATGCTCTCTCCAGTTTCTTTTTGGAGGCACTCAGAGATATGAGTTTTCCTCTTAGCACTGCTTTCATTGTGTCCCATAAGTTTGGGTATGTTGTGCCTTCATTTTCATTAAATTCTAAAGCCTTTCATTTCTTTCTTTCTTTCTTCCTTGACCAAGTTATCATTGAGTAGGGCGTTATTCAGCTTCCAAGTATATGTGGGTTTCCTGCTGTTTTTGTTGCTGTTGAAGACCAGCTTTACTCCATGGTCATCTGATAGGATGCATGGGATTATTCCAATCTTCTTGTATCTGTTGAGGCCTGTTTTGTGACCAGCTATATGGTCAGTTTGGGAGAAGGTACCATGAGGTGCTGAGAAGAAGATATATTCTTTTTTGTTTTAGGATTAAATGTTTCTATAGATATCTGTTAAGTCCATTTGTTTCATAACTTCTGTTAATTTCAATGTGTCTCTGTTTAGTTTGTGTTTCCATGATCTGTCCATTGATAAGAGTGGGGTGTTAAAGTCTCCCACTATTATTGTGTGAGGTGCAATGTGGATGCCCTTGCATTTGGAGCATAGATGTTCAAAATTGAGAGTTCTTTTTGATAGATTTTTTCCTTTGATGAGTATGAAATGTACTTCCTCATCCTTTTTAATAACTTTTAGTTGAAAGTTGATTTTATTCAATATTAGAATGGCTATTCCAGCTTGTTTGTTGGGACCATTTGCTTGGAAAATTGTTTTCTAGCCCTTTACTCTGAGGTAATGTTTGTCTTTGACACTGAGGTGTGTTTCCTGTATGCAGCAAAATGCTGGGTCCTATTTACGTATCCAGTCTGTTATTCTGTGTCTTTTAATTTGGGAACTGAGTCCATTGATGTTAAGAGATATTAAGGAAAAGTAATTGTTGCTTCCTGTTACTTTTGATGTTATTTTTATGTTTGTGTGGCTATCTTCTTTTGGGTTTGTTGAAAGAAGATTACTTTCTTGCTTTTTCTAGGGTGTAGCTTCCCTCCTTGTGTTGTCGTTTTCTGTCCATTATCCTTTCTAGGCTGGATTTGTGGAAAGATATTGTGTAAATTTGGTTTTGTCATGGAATATCTTAGTTTCTCCATCTATGGTAATTGAGAGTTTTGCTGGGTATAGTAGCCTGGACTGGCATTTGTGTTCTCTTAAGATCTGTTTAACATCTGTCCAGGATATTCTAGCTTTCATAGTCTCTAGTGAGAACTCTGGTGTAATTCTGATAGGCCTGCCTTTATATGTTACTTGACCTTTTTCCCTTACTGCTTTTAATATTCTTTCTTTATTTAGGGTATTTGGTGTTTTGATTATTATGCGACAGGAGGAATTTCTTTTCTGATCCAATCTACTTGGAATTCTGTAGGCTTCTTATGTGTTCACAGGCATTTTTTTCTTTAGGTTAGGTAAGTTTTCTTCTATAATTTTGTTGAAGATATTTACTGGCTCTTTAAGTTGGGAATCTTCACTCTCTTCTATACCTATTATCTTTTGGTCTTCTCATTGTGTCCTGGATTTTTGCATGTTTTGGGTTAGGATATTTTTGCATTTTGTGTTTTCTTTGACTGTTGTGGCAATGTTTTCTATGGTGTCTTCTGCCCCTGAGACTCTCTCTTATATCTCTTGTATTCTGTTGGTGATGCTTGCACTCCTGATCTCTTTCCTAGGTTTTCTAACTCCAGGGTTGTCTCCCTTTGTGATTTATTTATTGTTTCTATTCCCGTTTTTTGATACTGGATGTTTTTGTTCAATTCCATCACCTGTTTGGTTGTGTTTTCCTGTAATTCTTTAAGGGATTTTTGTGTTTCCTCTTTAAGGGCTTCTACCTGTTTACCTGTGTTTTCCTGTATTTCTTCAAGGGAGTTATTTGTGCCCTTAAAGTTCTCTATCATCATCATGAGATGTGATTTTAAATCAGAGTCTTGCTTTTCTGGTGTGTTGGGGTATCCAGGGCTCACTGTGGTGGAAGAACAGTGTTCTGATGATGCCAAGTACCCTTGCCAAGCCTCTGTTGCTTATGTTCTTGCTCTTGACTCTCACCATCTGGTTATCTCTGGTGTTAGCTGGTCTTACTGTCTCTGATTTTGGCTTGTCCCTCCTGAAAGTCTGTGTGACAGCACTCCTGGGAGACCAGTTCTCTACTGGAAGAATTTGGATATGGAGAGCTTTGGGCAGCTCTAGGGTGCAGATAGAAACTGGAAGGATCCTGTCCCTGGCTGTTCCTTGGTTCCTGTGTCTTGATGGCTCTGGGTGGGTCCCTTTTGGGCCAGGAAATTGAGCAGAAGTGATGGTCTTACCTATGCTCACAGGTGTGTTGGCATTCCTGGGAGACCAGCTCTCTCCCAGCTGTATTTGGGTATGGAGCACTGTGGCACAACATCAGTTCCATATATTCTTTTTTAAGAAGCACACACACATAAATATGAAGTCTGCTTTGTGCTAGAAATGCCTAGAATTTAACAGACAAGAAAGAAGTGAGAGGAAGAATACTAACCCACATTTCCCACCTAGTTTGTAGTTCTGTCTTCTTCTTCAAGTCCCTTGACTGTTGCCCAGCCCCCCACCAGCCACTTTCTGGCAGTTCTCTGGTTCCCTCTGGAAAGTTGGGACCTGGCCTATTGCTTCATTTTGCCTGTCTAGGTGCATTCCTAGGGTTACAGTGGGATGGGCCACAGCCTGTTGGCCAATAAGGCTGTGTCAGAGGCAGCATCCTTTAAATCAAATCAAACTTCGGTATACTAATCAGCCAGGTAATTCCACTATTTGATGGGTTCTGGAAGTAGAAGGGGGAATAGTCTTCCAACAGTGGTGCTCAGAGTCTGAAGTCACTGCACTAACCCAGAGTCAGCTCACTGGGACCTCCCTCCTGTGCCACTTCCGCCACGACACAGTCTTTAGTTCTTTGCACTCCACCCACTCACTCTCGGAACTGTGTCCAATTTGCACACTTGCTAAGGACAACTTCCCTTGTGACTTCTCAGATCCTTGGTTCCACAGATGTGGCAGGTCCAGACTCAGGCAAGCAGCCCCCTAGGAAAACCAGCTGTTTGTTCAGCAGAGGCAATGCCACTAAAAAGCCCTTTCTCACTTTAGGCAATCTGTGCACTTAGTTAGACATTTGTAGATTGCAGTCGCTCAACCAAAAAAAAAATCTAGGCCAGAAGCAGAGCATGCCGAGAGAGAGATGTGTCTGTTGGTGCCTGGTTTGCTGAAGAAATAGGGAGCACTTCTCCTGGCCACTCAGGGTACTGTAAGCTTAGGGAAGCCACCATCTTTATCCAGTTGCCATTGGCTCATAGACTGTCGGCATTCTAGATGGCTCAGGCAAATGGTACCAGTAGTAACTATTTTCTGTGATCATAAGCAGTAGTGGATAGAACTAAGGTTAGAATTGCTGGGTGAAATTTTTAGAGCCTATTCTGAAGTTCTACAAAGAAAGGTGAGTCTGTATATGTGTAGCTGTACTTCATGGAGCTGGGCAGGGGGAGAAGAGGAGGACACTGGTGGGAATATCTTTATAGTGTGGGTGGCTAAATGTTCATGCTTTTCCTAATTAGTTTACTATCCCAAGGAGAAGTGACAAGGAAAGAACCCAGATGCTGGGGATCAAAGACCCTTCCTGCTAGGCATTCAATTCACCAGCTCCATGACCATGACCTAGATATGTTGCCTCCATTTCTTATCCCATAATATCAAATTCATGGCCATCCTAGGGACTAGAAGTCAATCAAGATAGAGAGACTAGAAGAAGACCCTAGTAAGTGTCAGTTCTTTAAGCATCACTTGTCTGATGATAAGATTTACATGGATTGCCTGTCCTTGGATCTGACTTCCAGCACCTCTTCAAGCTTCACTTCCCAGCAGCAGCTTTACATTTTCCCCTGAGATAGACCATAATGAGAAGACTTACACCACAGAAATACACAAATGCTATAGACCAGGAACTCCTTATTCCTAAGAGAGCTGTTGAAAGCAGCCATACTGACTGGCAAGCTTGTCTGGGGTCCTACTCACCCAGAGCAACATTTGATTTCTCTACACTGTTCTCTCCGGTCTTGGGGGGGGGGGGGCTGAGGACCTTTAAAAAAAAAATAAGATGACATGGATTCTATGTTTTAATCTGATAAGGCAGTAGAAGCTATGAAAGTATATGTAACCACAGTCCTTCGCATACAGTTGATGTCTCACTTGCCACTGTCAGCATTAAAAATCTCTGAACCTGACACAAAACCCAGAGAGTTTGGGGCATATTTTCCTGAGTTTAGAGAATGCCATTGTCTTGCTGTCAAGAAGCAGCATTTGCCCCGTTGTTATATGTTCAGAGTTCTGAGTGTGCCTCTGAGGTTCTGCCTGGATCCAGTCTGCCTTCATTTCTGGGATACTGATCTCCTTTGACAGGTTCAGCCTTGCCCATAGATTTCTGATCTGGGCTTCTCAGATCCCTGGATGGAGCATACTTGTTACTTCCTGTTATGCAAGCCACCCGCACCTCCATGCGGCTTCCTTCTCAATATGCCAATTTCTGACATTCTGCCTTTGGTACCCTCAAAATCTTTCACACATCAAGATGTTTCCATGGAAACCAAAACAAAGGGGACACAAAGGCTGTGCGTTATAGTTTCTCTCTGGTGTTGGTCACGTGCCTTTGTGCTTCCTGTCAGCTTCGCAGTGTGGCATTTTCATCTTATCCCTCAGACATGTCTCACTGGAAAGCCACCCCTTCCCTGTTAGCAAGCTTGAGAATGTGGAATGCAGCCTTTACTGGATTTTTTCACAGAATTCAGACCACATGGAAGCAGTTCATCTGTCTAAAGCTAGAAGCTTGTTTAAATCTAAGACAAAAGAGTGACTGAGGAGACTTAGACACAGCTGGACCTTGATGCTCCAAGTCATCTTGCCAGAGACCTCCTGAGGTCCTCTCTGAACCAGCACAGATGTGAGGGGTCTCTCCCCTCCCCTAACCCTCCCTGGGGAGTCTGTTTCCTTTCTTTACCCTCCCTGTGGGATCTCTCCCTTCTCCTAAGCTTCCTACCATTCAGCACGGTCCCTGTGGTTCCTCTTCCCAACTTTTGGTACCTAAAGCTATTAGGTCTGCCTTCTTCAGCTAGATTCAGAACTCTTTAATGGCAGCATTTTCTCAGCCCTTCAGATATCTTCTGGAACCTAGGACATTGCTCCTTGCAGAATAGTTTCATGATCAATATTGGTTAATAATATAAAAGCATTTTTTTAGTGCATAGCATGGAATCCAGGGCCTTGTATATGTTAAACAAGTGCCCTTTCATGGATTGGGACCTTTGGAAATCCTGTTATCTCTTTAAAATGTATTTATAGACCGGTTTGGGAGTCATGTGTCTTTATTGGTACAAGTGGATGCTAGATGTCCACCCACTGACCTGTAGTGCTTTTAAAAACATTCTCTGGTAGGTGGATATTAGCCCAGAAGATCAGAATACACAAAGTACAAACCACAAACCACAAGAAACTCAAGAAGAAGGAAGACCAAAGTGTGGATACTTCGTTCCTCCTTAAAAGGGGGAACAAAATACCCATGGATAGAGTTGTAGAGACAAAGTATGAAGCAGAGACTAAAGGAAGGACAGTTCAGAGACTGCTCCACCTGGGAATCCTTCCCATATTCAGTCATCAAATCTAGACACTATTGTGGATGCCAGCAAGTACTGGATGACAGGAGCCTGATATAGCTGTCTCCTGAGAGGCTCTGACAGTACCTGACTAATACAGTAGAGGCTCACAGCCATCCATTGGACTGAGTACAGGGTCCTCAATGAAGGAGCTAGAGAAAGAACCCAGGGAGCTAAAGGGTTTGCAGCCCCATTAGGACGAACAACAATATGAACTAACTAGTACCCTCAGAGCTCCCAGGGACTAAAACTCCAACCAAAGAGTACACATGGTGGGACTCATGGCTCCAGCAGCATATGTATAGCAGAGGATGGCCAAGTTGGTCATCCATAGGAGGAGAGGCCCTTGGCTCTGTGAAGGGTCTATGCCCCAGTGTAGGGGAATGCCAGGGCCAGTAAGCAGGAGGGGGTAGAGTGGTGAGCAGGGGGAAGGGGGAGGAAACAGGGGTTTGTTTTAGTTTGGGTTTTTTTTTTTTTCATTTTTTTTTTTTGGAGGGGAACCTGGGAAAGGAGATATTGTAAATAAAGAAAACATCTAATTTTAAAAAAGAAAAGAAAAGAAATAAAAAAGGATAGAAAGGAAGATAAAGAACAGTTGAGAATCTGATTCTGTAAAGTAGATCTCTGGCCTGTACTGGGACTGATAGTAGAAAGTGGATTCTTGGCTCATACCCAGATGACTCCAGAGCCCACATACCCACATAGCTTCTGTTCACTCCATCAAGCAAATGGTCCACAGGTTAGATGTGTTTTATTGTGGTATTTCCCAAGAAGTATATGTTCATCATTCCCCGAGGCAAGTTGGTAAGAGTGACGTCTTGCACTCCACTGAAGTTGCAATCCCTTTAAGAATTAGCAGCAGCAGATGGTAGTGAAAAATTATGCACATTTTATTATGCATTGCACATTTTGCTTATTAGAATTTTTCATATGACACTCTGCATTTTTAAATGCCTAAAGATGAAAACAAAGTAGAATTATTCATTGAAATATTTAAATCAGCTTACAGCAATTATAACAAACTATCAAAATAAAATCCAGCACCCTGGAAGGTAGGTAGATTCCCCCTGACCAGCAGCATCTTGAAGAAGTATGTTTGTTCTGTGGGATGAAGGCAGGAAGGGAATGCTCCCTTGGTGATGTTATCTAGTCATTAAAGGCCATGTGGGGGAAAGATGGTGGTAGGGCAGGGGCAAGAGATTAGGCCAATGTCATAGAAAAAGAAGAACCAGGAAGGGAGAAGAGGTGACACCCTGTCTAGGTATATAGAGAAAGTATTTCTCTCAGCTCTTCCCCTTGATTCATCCCTGGCTTCCTTTACTGGGTGAGCCATCCCCTCCTGAGCTTACCATTCTCCAGTTCTCACTACCACAGAAAGCATGTGGGATTCACTAGCCACCGAGTGGGCATGACACTAAAGCTGTAGAAGAAGGGGTATATGGGGGCAGGGGGTAGAGTGTGAAGATGCTTGTGAATCTTGGGCAAGACTCCCCAGCGTCTTAAAGACAACATTCAAGATCAGGATGGAGCAACCATGACATATAAGAGATTTCTAGAACTCCTCAGAATACAAAGGTCATTCTTCCATATGCGGATTGACTCCAACTAGGCTTTCTTGCAGCATTTCTAGAATCTAGAGCCAGAGGGCCGAACATGTTCTTATTAGTTCACTTGAGTCTGCTTTACACTTAATACATGAGTCCCTTAGACTGACAGATAGCAGCACAGCACGCAGCTAGGGATGTAGGAAGTGGAAAGGGTTCTGGAATCAAGCAGACTGGGCCAGATCCTTCCCTCTATGCCCCATCCTCTTCTTGATCTAGGACATATTACCCAACCCTTCTTCTCTTGAATTTCCTCCCCTGTAAGTTGTGAACTATATGTTGGGTTTTTCTGAGAATTAGAAATCTCATTATCATGCTTAGCACAGCCTCAGTCTGCAGCAGGCTTTAGTAAACAGGAATCACTATGCCAGCATACTCTTTGGGTATCATCTCCAGACTCCAAGTCCTCTGGGATGGGAATGCTTGCAGCATTGGGTGTGCATATCAGCCACACTTTTCTGCCACCTGTTAAGCCAAATTCTGTTTCTTGCAATGTCTGTCCATCAACTCAGATGCTACCTTTTGCGATCTTACAGAATAAATCTAAACTTTCCAACAAGTAATATAAAATATTTGAAGACACTTTAAGTGTCTGCCTAATAACTTTCCATGGTAACTCTCTTCATATCTGTGCATCCTTCCAAAGACCTTGCATGATCTCACTGAGGATACTTCTGGGACCCTTCCATCCTATGTGAGCAGCTGTGGGAAGGTGTTTTGCCACCCATAAGGAAATGTGAGGATAGCAAGTCTTAGGGGCAGTCCATTCTGAATAAATTTGCCTGACCATGCTAGTGTGTGCCTCTCCTAAGTATAGTGTGTAGCTTCTCCTGCCTTTCACCAAGGTGTTGAGGGATATGAACATTACCACTTCTCTGAAGAAAAAGTGTGCTATAAATCATACTGCCAAATGTTGCATTGAAAAGTTACCCCCCCCCGTAGCTCCTGTTGTTTTCTTCGTATTGTTGTCCTCATTTTCCCCTCTGTCTATCTAATGATTCTCACATAACTTGAAGTTCCTGTTCTTCAACTTTAGACTCTAAAGCGTGACCTGTTTAACCAACAGAATGGGGCAAGCGACAGCGGGCCACTTCCCAGCATAGTTTAGGAGGCCTTGGATATTTCCATGTAGCTTTCAGTGTCCTGTCACTATAAGAAGAACCTACTCATACTAGCGTACTGGTTCAGGAAAGTGGAGAGACTTGTAGGGTCTGGCCCTCAACAAAGGTATCTATGTTAGCCAGCACATAGCCAAAGCTTTGAGCACATGAGCAAAGCCCCATAGATATTTTTAAAATCACTCATTATATAGCATTTTGGTGCTAAGGGACAATTATTACTGGAATTATGTGGGCCATAAAACATATACACAGAAAACAGTACCAATCTTATCTTACCAGAGTATAAATTTCAAAAAATTTTTGGGTGGGATATTTACAAAACCATAATCAAGTTAAATGAACATTTCATAGAAATATTTTTACCAAATGGCAAAAACCGAGTGAATTAATGCAAACCATCAGAGGGATTCCTACTTGGCATAGTTCATGTTGTTATTTAGCCCATGTTCTTATAGTACCCACCATGTGTCAGCACTAAACTGGACGCTGAAAATAGACTGGGGGCAGGGGCAAGGGAATGCACAAGGCTCGGGACCCAGAAAATCTGTATTCTATTGAAAATTTAGAAAGTTGAACATTTTTTTAAAGACCAATGAGACAACCTGATCACATGTGCTATGAAGAAATTCAAGTAGAGCAATGGTTACATTTGGTAGTCAGAGGAAGAGCTCTTATGAGATGAGACTTATGTGCTATGACAGATCCAATAGGGAAAAGATAGCATTGAGAGCCACAGCAAATGCAAAGGCCATAACCTAGCAGTAGGCTCAGAGTGTTTGTAGTGGAAGCAGAAGTATAGAGAAGGGGAAAACATTTCAAAATGAAGTGGGCCATATTCAAAGAGGCCAGAACATGTAGAGCTCTGCTAGCCACCATAAAGATGATGTAACTCGGATTGTTCTAAGGATGTGACCTGATTTTTCCAGGCTTCAGGAGCTGTGTGGAGAAGAGATTGTGGCTAGAAAAGGTAGAAGGAGACTGGCCAGTTAGCTTGTTGCATCACGGTGGCTACTCTAGAGAGATCGCAAAGCTACAGAGAAGTGGGAAGGTTACAGGTGTGTTTTAAAAACACAATCAAGACTCACTGATGGGATCAGGTACCAGGAAAAGTAAAGAACTGCAAGTGAATGCTAGGTTTAATTTTAATAACTCAGAGAGTGGTTGGTGGTGCCATTTCTGTAGATAAGAGAGGGTGGAAGAGAAATAAACCAGAGAAGAAGTCAAGAGTTCTATCCGGATGAGTTCACTAGGACTTAGGCCTTTATGGAGATGCTGCTGCTGGACATATTAAGTCTGTGCTCAATGCTGAAAACAGAAGTTGGCAGATATTCGCATAGAGACGGTGTTAGTCAGAGCCTAGATTAATTCATCTAGGCAAAGAGTTCACTTTTTAATTTAAAATTTAAGAAAGTTTTCAATTTAAAAAAAATGTTAGCAGAAAGAAGTGGGAGGATTAAAGTGTAGCACAAGCTGACATTTAAGAGCTTAGCAGAGGGAGAGGAGACAGAAGAGGAGCCTGAGAGAGACGTGACAGAGTGTGGAGAGATGGAGCCAAGAGAAGAAAGCCTTCCGGGAGGAGACTCATCAGTGTGGCTTTGGTTGGACTGAAGATTAACTGAATCATGAAGTAAGATGAGGACGTGGAAGCTAATGAAGTGTGGAGCTGATCGATAACCTTGGAAATTACATAGTTAGCCTAGTTGTGGCGTCTCATGCTTGGATTCCAGCAGTTGGGAGGCTGAGGCAAGAAGATCTCCAGTCCAAGACCAGCTTAGGCTAAGTGCAGAAATCCTGGAGAACCCAACTATCCAACAAAAAGGCTTGTGGAGACAGAAGTTGAAACAGAATGGTTGGCAAGTGGCTGGAAGGAAAAAATGGGTGACCTTGAGTGACCCTGAGATCTTGAAGAAGAGGAAAACAGAAATGCAGAGATGCAACATCAGTTTACTTTTGATTTATGTAGAAAACACAGGAGCACAGTTAAATGTTAGTAGGCATAAAATCCAATAGGGAAAATGTTGATACTGCAGGCTCACCAGGGTATAAGCTTGGCAGCCTTGTAAAGGGGAGAAGGGAACAGGGAGGATATGTGGGCTTCCACAGGACCTTTCATGGTAAAGGGGAGGCAGGCAGTGAGGGCTGTAGAAAGACAATAAGCACTTGAGTTTTCTCAAAGACAGCATTTGAGGATTAAGGACTTCTGAGACCATGTTTTGTACTTAGAACTCACTGAACTTGAAACAGAATGAAAATGATCACCACTTATACAATGTATTTTAGAAGACATTATAGATGGAGAGTAGTTCAAATAGATGGATAGACAGACAGACAGATAGATAAATCTACTTATGGAGATGAGTGTGGAATTGGGAGATGTTACACCAGAACTACCCAACCACCGGCAGTCATTCCCATCCTTAGGTCCAATAAGTTAGGAGATAAGACTGAGGGTCTAGAGAATATCTTAGCCATGAGGGGAGGGCTGACCACCACGACAACTCATTCAGGAGGTAGAAAACAGGTCAAAGCAGAGAGGAATGAGAAAGAAACAACCTGATTTCCTTCTCCTCCCGACTCTTGCTGATTGTTTCAAAAGACTAAAGCCAACTTGATTCCCAGCTAGCAAGTGTTCCTGACAGTGAGATTCATGGTGAAAGTCAGTGAGTAGACAGGGTAGGAACACGCAGCACAGCCCCTGACATTTCATACTGTCAAAACGAAGCCAGTTCTGGAAAGCATTCCAAAGGGCATCTTTACACTCACTGCTACTGTATAGAACACAGCTTGCTACCCAATGAGATTTGGAAATAGGCAGCTAGTGGTGCTTTTTGCAAATCATCATGGCCTCTCAAAATCCACCCCCACTCTTCATATGTAATGTTTACTTCATTTCTTCACAGGGGCCTTAGACATGGGACAGCTTGGTCTTCAGGCCCCTCGCTTGCATGTCCAAGGCCAGGAAACAGCCCTAGAAATGTATCCAACTAGCCATGTGCCTTTGTAAAACTTTTGAAAGCTATTTATTTTAACTACATATTAATCCTGTGGCCTCCTACTCTGATGCTAGAGAAAGTCCCCCTCAACCCCCAATTACATAAGTGTTGGGTTCCATAAATCCTACAGCTACCTCTGCTTTTCATCTGGATGTAGATTTTATCCTTTGATAAGACTCTATCACCTCTTTCCCATACCAGCAGGCAGCACAGTAGTTAGTGAGTTACTTTGCAATAGGGCACTGTGACTTAAGCTTATATGCTAAGGGTCACCAAGGTGCCAAGTAGAGAGTGAGAGGCATCTATGCCAATATTATTGAAGATGCCTCAGTCCCTGATGGGGAAGTGGGAGAGAAGCAGGGGTGACCTGTCAGCCCTGTGGAGTGGTTGGGAGTATATTTTTGCCTGTGCGTCTTTGAGAATTACATGCTCAAAATTAATAACCATTATTCTAAAAGGTAAGGATAGCTTGGAGTACGCATGGAGTTTTCTCAATAAATCTTCACCTGCTTGATGTGTATGGAAATAAAAAAAAAAGACTCTATCACCTCTGTGGCAGCTTGATTCATAAGAAACTCAGGATAGGCAAGGGGTACAGGAGGATGGTAAAATCCAGGAGGAAAGACACAGTGAAGCACTGGGCAGCTGAAAGAGAGCTGTGTTTGAACAACCCTGAGCTGTGTGTCTCCTGGAGCTTTGAGAAAGGGTCAGAGTCTTCCCCCAGCCCACTGCGGCCATCTCTTTCTGAGAGACTCACCTGCTGCTCTTTGCATTTTCAGATGCAGATGGAAACCTGTGTCGAAATAGCCAGCTGTTACAAGTCATGCTAACCATGCACCGGATCATCATCTCCTCGGCTGAGCTGCTACAAAAACTCATGAATCTATATCCTTGGGCATCCAAAAGTACGCTGCTGCTTCAAGTGTGCTTTCATTTTAGTTGATTTGGAATGAATGTGAGTGGTAAATGCCCTTGCCTGTCCTTTTAAGGGTATGGTTGTGTGTTTGAGCAATGGTGTGTGTGCGCAATGTGTGGCATGAACCTGCGTGTTTACAACCCTATATGTCTGCACCTATGTGGGTAGCTTCTTTTAGGTAGGACAATATTATTTATGCAGATTTCTCTGTGTGGTAGATGGTCAAGAAAGTCAACATACAAATGCAGGTAACATTTAGTTGCAAATCATACTCATCCTGCACAGGCTGACCAGGACAATTGTGAATCTTGAATGATGCATTTCTTGAAGGACTTTCATGTGAGTTCTTCAGCTCTCCTGGGCTCTGAAGAAAGGTTTGGCTCTATGATCTGTACTACATGGCCTTGGCCTAGGCAGTATTACTAAACGTGGGCTGGTTAGACCTTGCTGGATGTGGACCTCCTGTGGTAGGGTATGGAAGTTGCCTGCTTTCTCCTTCAAAATGCTGGTGATATTGTCCTCAAAGGAAAAGTGCAGTCGGAAACACGAAACCAGTTAGCTAGCACCCGAGGCCCAGGTCTATGGGGCTGAGTCGAGACATGTGACTGTGCAGATCCTTTTCCAGAAAACTCAAGAAACACTCCAACCTGGCGGGGAATAAGCAACCGCCAGGAAGCTGTCTGCCTCTTCCATCTCAGAGACCAGTGTCCCAGGGTAGAGTGTTGGGAGGGCCACCTAATGAGAGATACTTGTGATGAGTGGGCACTGCCCCTGCAGAGAGTTTCAAACCAATTCAATCTGGGAATTTTGACTCCATGCACCAGCAACTGTGAACAACCCAGCAATTAAGCACTCCTTCCTCAAAATGTGCTGGCCTCAGGACTACATGTACTTGAGTGGCCTCCTTTGGGGCACCACTGGGTGCTGTTTCTGCAGCAACCCCTACACTGCCCGCCCATCATATCCTCCACACTCCACCCCCGCCCCTCTGTGCTCTTGCTCAGCCTTTCAGTGGCACCTGCTCCCCAGCCATGACACATTCAAATGTCCCTCATCTAAAAATAAACCCTTAACCCTGTTTCCCCTTTATTCGACTGTTAGGATTAGAAATTTGATGTGAAACCTTCTTAACTAGTCTGCCTTCACAATCTCCAATCTCCCACTCGCTGCTAAGCACAGCTGTGGCTCCTACCCAAGCACTCAGACTTTCCTCCGCTGTTGCTGTGGCCTCCCAGCGGCCGGGCCCAGTAGACTTTGCTCATACCTTCCAGAAGCACTGGACATCAAGAGAGCCTATGCCTCTGAGGTCTTAAGGACTTCTGAACTGTACCTGCCCATGTCCTTCCCCATGTGACATCTCCCCTGAGCACACTTGCACACAAGGTCTTCCTAGTCAGAAACCTTTTGTGGGTAGTTTCACACAACGATATCCTCCACCAATCTGTGGGCCCAGGATGATTTTTAAGTTTACATTTGTCTATCATAAACTGTTTTCTCAAAGGTCTGAACTGGTTTGTCCTGCTAACATTTTAAGTATTCAAATATATTTGTTAGCTTGCCCCTTGTGTTTTTGTTTACCTTAACTCCACTTAGCATACCAGTTTCTCTTGAACCCTGCATTAGCTCTGTATTTTCAGTTGCAAGCAACAATACCATTGCCTAAACCAGAAGTAGCAGGGTCAGTCTTGAGTTGGCTGCCTTTGCCATGGCCCAGCAGCCAAGGACTCAGGGACTTCCTCTTTCTGAAAGATGCTTGGAAGTTTTCTAGTCTGAGGGCTGCTGAGGGCTGCACAGAACACAGCTCCTATGCACAAAGTCCTGGGAAGCCAGGGAGGAGGATGGATACTCTGCAAAACAAACCAGCCTCTTTGCTTTGACTTAACGTTTAAATCTTAGCTCTTTCAAAAGAGGGGCGTGTGTGTGTGTGTGTGTGTGTGTGTGTGTGTGTGTGTGTGCGTGTATGTGTTTATGTGTAACCATGTACGTGTATAATCCTTCCCCTTTACTAAGAAAGAATAAACATTTCAACGAGTTAAAAAATTGATAAAAACATAGAACCTCAAAAGTATCAAGAATGTACCTTGTGTTATTTATGTTGACATTACACATTTTCTTATTGTAACAAAGAAATGTGCAGTCATTCTATGTTCTTGGCTTCTGAACTTTTCTCTTCATTCATTTACCACTGGTAGCCTGGAATGCTTTGATTTTAATTGTGTTTGATGTGTGAAGTTTTGTGTGGATTTGTTGTGATTTGTATTTGTGTGTGTGTGTGTGTGTGTGTGTGTGCATGTATACATGCATGTGTGTGTACTTGCTCTAATTTCAAGGATATATTTAATAAGAAATAAATATATTCATATTTAATTTCCATATTAGTCCTATATTTATTAAAATTACAAATTTTACCATAATTCTTTGTGTCTTCAAGTTTAGTTTGCTTACATTTAAGATTTACATTTTAGGTTTATCTTTCTTGAGTTGTAATTTATCCAATGGGTTAACATTATCTTAGGTGGTCTAAATCTGAGCATAAAATCAGTAAGATTTAAACTTAAAACCACATATCTACTGCACTTAACCAAACATCCAACACTGAAGTTTCAAACCTGTGGGTCCCAGGTGCTCAAAATCATTTAGCTATACATAGTTTCAGAATGCACACGGGCCTTCCTCGTAAACACAACACTGTGGTTCTGGGAACACTGCCTTTTCTGTATTTAACTCAAAATTCTCCAAAGGTTTCCAGTAGTTTCACACTTACTGAGAGAGGGCGAGTCCACTCCAGTTAAGTGATCTCAGCTGGTTGTTGCTGGACCCCTCATCAGCCCAGTTGTAATTCACTGACCACTATATTGCAATTATCCTATCCCCATTGTTAAAAGAGAAAGAAGCCATAGCCCTATGGGTATGGTAGGACCTCCTATGGGAGAGGTAGCTTGCTCTTCAATCTGCCAAGAAGAAAGATGGTAGGTCACATCCACATTCACCACTGGACTAGAGTTCTTGTCTGATTCTGAAATACACAAAGACCCTTGCCTTGTACCTCAAAAGTCATTTAAACACTGGGATGTTCTTTTGTTCTTTCAAAATATTCATAATTAAAAAGACTGATAAAATGCTCTTTGGTTTGTATTTTTTGTATTATTCCATGGCTTTGTCTGCTTGCCATGTAGTATACAAGGTTAGTCAACTAATGCCTATTCTCTCTCTCTCTCTCTCTCTCTCTCTCTCTCTCTCTCTCTCTCTCTCTCTCTCTCTCTCTCTGTGTGTGTGTGTGTGTGTGTGTGTGTATGTGTGTGTGTGTGTGTGTGATGTTCATTGTATTGCTTTTCAATTTTCAATGCATTTGAATTGCATATTCAAATAGAGTTCCCTAAATCATTGTCTAAATAGTTATTGCATACATCAGTTACTAGAAAATTTTTAAAAGATGAAAGGGATCTCTTTCTAACTCATTCTAGTCATTTGGGCATATGAAAGATGCAATTTTCCCACATTTTAGGGGTTGACTTGGTAAATACTTCCTAAGTATTTTATGGTTTCTGTAATATATCTTCCATTTTCCTTGACCATTACCCTACATATAAGGATGCCTTGGAAAAGAATTCTCCAGGAATTTGCCTGAAGATCTGCTATTTTGTCAGGTAATGTCTCTGTGACCTGGAGAGTTTGTGGAGTGAGATGGGATGAAAAGCTGCTGCCTACAATTCGGCTCCTGCTGGTCCTTCTTGCCTCTTCCTCCCAGCCTTGGGTAGGCTTCCTCACACTGAGGGCTGCCTCTGACACTGTAGGCTGCCTCTGACACTGTAGGCTGCCTCTGACACTGTATTCTGCCTCTGACACTGTAGGCTGCCTCTGACATTGTAGGTTGCCTTTGGACACTGATGGTTGCCCCTGGACAGCAAAGGCCTTAATATTGGAAAGTCAGCCAAGCAGTGGATTTCCTCCACTGTATCTGTGCTTAAGATTTTTATTCTTCTCCCAATTTGTTGGTTGCCATTTTGTCCTATTGACAGTGTCTTTTGCCTTACAGAAGCTTTGCAACTTTATGAGGTCCCATTTGTCAATTCTTGATCTTATAGTAGAAGCTATTGGGGTTCTCTTCAGGAAATTTTCCCCTGTGCCTATTTGCTC
>JADRCD010152091.1:12641-23111 GCA_019843815.1 Montemys delectorum
TCCCTCCCTCCCTCTGTCCCTCCTTTCTTCTCTCCCTCCCTCTGTCTCTCCCTCCCTCCCTCTGTCCCTCCCTCCTTTCTTCTCTCCCTCCCTCCCTCTGTCCCTCCTTTCTTCTCTCCCTCCCTCCCTCCCTCCCTTCCTTCTTTGCTGGTTTTGGTTGCTTGCTTTTAGCTGAGGCTCAGTCTCATATAGCCCAGAGTGATTTGAACTGCTTATGTAGTCATGACTGTCTCTGATGCCTCCTGCTCCTCCTAGATGCACCTCCCAACCATTGAGGTCATAGGTGTATACTACCATGCTTGGCAAACCCACTTAGTAAATAGTCATTAAAATGTACTCAATGTTATAGAACATCAGTGTATGTTTATAGACTATATATCATGACATAGTTATATCAATGCATGTTATAACATTATTTTATAAATTGCCTAAATGTGTTTGTATGCAGGCATGTGTGTGTATGTATGTGTGTGTGGGGGGGGGCGTGTTATGTTACATTACCTTTCTATGTTCTTATCCCTGAGTAAATACTAAAATATGCAAAATGTATTAAATCCCCCCTTTTTTTCTAAGAAAATATAGATTTTTTCCTTTCCCAATAACTCTTGATTCTGGGTTCCCTCCTCTATCTATTCCTAGTCCCTCCTGAACACCCTCCTAGCAAATCCAATCCCTTTATGTCTCTCATTAGAAAACAAACAGGCTTCTAAAGGATAAGACAATAAACAAAAATCAATAAAAAAATGAAAACAACAAAACTAGATCAAATAAAAGCTAATACTTTGGAATTGGGAAAAACAAAGAAATGGAAGGAAGAGAGTCCAAGAGCAGGGAAGAGAAACATAGACTGACTCATTTGAACACTCACAAATCCCATAAAAAACTAACTTAGAAGCCATGATATATGCAAAGTTCCTATAGGGTAAAAAGAGCATGCAAGGTGCATATGAGACAAGGAACTGCAAAAGACTCCATTGAGTTTATTTTCTGTTGGCCACCTACTGCTGGGCATGAAGCCTACCCTTAAGAGTAATTTGTTTTCCCAGTGAGAGCACCTTAGAGAAAACTAAATTTTCATTCACAAGTGGTTATTTTCTTGGAGATAACCTCTGGGTTAGGGAAGGGGTATGTGTCCACTTCTCCTTTCAGCTCCCGTGTCCCATTTGGTGCAGAATCATGCAGGCCCTGGGTGTGCTGCCTCAGTATCTGTGAGTTCAAATGCGCGGCCTTCATGTTGTCAATCATTGTGTTTCTTGATACTTAAAACAACTCTATATGTGTTCGCTCTTGTTATCATCACACATCAGTGAATAAACAAAAGCTTAGAAAGTTTATGCTATGTGCACAAAGTCTTACAACTGGTAGACAGTCAAACTTGTCTCTTAAACCTGTTGTTTGAAGCTGTTAACAGTCACTATTACTTCACATTAGGATCCACTTGAAGCACTGTGCCTAAAGGTAGAGTGTGCAATTATTAACTTGCTATTTTCCCTAAGGCCTGTTACTGGTCTTATCTCAGTAAAAAGCATCTGTAAGGGGAGGGGCTGTAGCCCAGGTATAGTTGTGTAGTTGGTTCTTGATAAGTCAATAAAGAAAGCTGGGAGCTAATTGCTGGGCGGAAGGTACAGATGGGACTTCCAGGTCACAGAAGGAAAAGGCAGATACAAAGAAAGAGAGAAGGGCTTTTTGGCCATACTTTGGAAGGAGAAGAAAGTGGCAGTCAGACAAGGTTTTGGGGCAGCTAGAGCTTGTAGCCTCCATTATGGGTGAGGGCCAAGGATGTTGGTGGGGGCTAGCCGATATAAGCCACTAAGTTTAGGGCAGGAGGAGAAACGGAGATAACAATTGAGGACATGCCTTTCCAGGCAGGAGAGTCTGGGCCCAGCAATTGTGCCTAGCTGGCAAGTTATAAAATAGTAGAGCTGTCTGTGTCCTTTATCCATGGATTCTAGTGTCTTGGGAGTGGGCTGGTAATGCAGCCCCTCCCGGAGCAGAGGTAGAGAGAGAGGCCTGGTTTGGGCTGGCATCATCCAATCCTAGAGCCAAGCTGGGGCAAAAGCGGGTAGGAAAGAGTAGTAGGGTCAGTGCTGGCAATGCTGATCTAGCTAAACTGGATGGAATGAAAGTGAGCCGGAACACTGCAGACATCCCGGAAAAAGCATGATTTTAAAACTACACATAACAAAGCATCACCTTCCACGTCCCTGCAGTTCATCTTAGATCTCCCTTGTTCTTCCTTTCAGCATCCCAGTCACACTTGTACCTCCCCAAGGGTGGCTTCCCCCAGCCCTCTGCATACATTCTGCATTTCATCTTCCCATTCTCTTCAGCTTTCTTATTCAATTATCCCATTCAAACGGCTTATCTATTTGAAATGGAAACGGTTCCTACACTTCTAAAAAGAAAATTTGTTCGAATTAATGATACATAAAATCAGTGAACCATGTAAGATGAAGCCGGCTGCCTGCTCTCCAGACTAGCTGAAAGTACGGAGTCTCAATAGACCTCTGCTCTCATAATTCTCTTATTATAAAAACGTGTAAATTGGACTGCCTGGGCCTTCTTGACAAGTCCCAAGCTAAGTAATTAGCTACATCTAAATTCCCATTTAGTAAGCTCGACTTCATGAGTTAGAGAGCACTGTTTGCTTCCCTGGGCAGGTTGTGAGTTTGGCCTTTAGCCTAGGACCTAAATACACACACAAGCTGTGGGGTGCTCCTGTAATTATACCCTGTGTGGTGAGCTCCTGTTATATATTGCCCCTCATCAAAGCTAAGCGGGAGAACATTACACCAGCAACAGAGAATGATGGATTCCGTTGCCAAATCTCCCCGTGGTTCAGAATTTAACTATCAGGGCTGCTTTATTCTCAAGCAGTTGAGTCTAGGCTGGCTAGCAGAGTTGGTTAGAGAGGAAAATCTCTATGGCCTCAGGTGCAGGTTTGATCTCTGCATGAATTAGTTTAATTGACATAAAGAGACGTTTTTTTAATAAGTCCAGACTTTACTCTCAAAGCACACAGACTGCAAGTGCGTATGCTTATATATAAGGAATGCATGCATAAGCATGAGAATAGTGTCTACAAAGGAAGGCTAGAGCACGTGCCTGAACCTCACCTGCTCATCCCGGCTTGGGATTCTAATTGCCCTGCTTCATTTCATAGTTGGTCTGTTGATAATAGACCACCAAGAATCATTCTTACTAACCTAAACATTAGGAGTTACGATGGTGCTAACTAATCTCAGTGTTTGTAATGTTCCCAACATGAGGGGTGGGGGGGAAGGGTGGGGGGAGGGGAAGGAATGCATGCAACTCACATGACAGTCTAGGACACAGAGCACTTAAGAAATTCATTTTGGTTAAAATTCTGAAATCTGAATGTTTCTCATTTATTAGAAATGCCCAACGATATCTGTATGAAATTAGTCTTAACTAATATATCCTTTAATTCTACCTCATTAATTTTGTCCAGAAAGCATAATAATTTCCATATTAGTGAACGCCTACATAGAGTCAAGAAACTATTAAAGTTCTTTTTACTTGCTTTCCACCATTATTAGCTAATATATAAGGTCTTCTTTAAAGGACAAAAATAAAAATTTTATAATATTTAATTACATTACAAGATCATATATATAAAATGCATTTTAAAACACCATAACTTATAAATACATATGCAAATTTATATGTGTGTGTATAAATATTACCAAAAGAGAAAACTGAAAATATTTGTAGAGTCAAAAACATACTATAAATTTTCTCTCATTAAAACAAGTTTTAATCAAAAACACTTATTAGATAAGTATAATGTATTAATGAATAATCTACAAAATATTTAGAGACATGAATTCTTATACAGATCTTAAGGTATATTTTCTCTATATTCAAACGTCTACACTTTGTGGTATAGGCATTATGTAATAAGGTACTACAGTAAATTATATTTTCTATTGTTTCATTACCTCCTTGTTGGCTCCAAGATCAATATATCCACACAGTGGATGAAATGCTCCAGTTCCACACACGTAAACATGAGTTTTATTATAGGGTTGAAGCACACGGATGAAATTTGCACATTCTGTCTATAGGGTACAAAAATGAAAAGCATTATTATATGACAAAATGATGATCCTTCACATTCCTTGTTTTGAGGATACATCGATTTTCTGGAATAAGAAAAATACATTAGATTTAAAAAAAAAAAACTTTGAACACTTGACTTCAAAAGCAGAAAAGCATATACAAACACAGGGGCTAAAGGAGTGATTTGAAAACTTGAAGTTATAATTGTGTAGCTAATTAATATGTTAGGATACAAAACTCTATAATTGTATTCAATGAGGTACAGTGTGCCTGTGTATATACAGTCTGGGAACCACACAAGTTACATCAGAGCACAATGTCTTCTTACTCTGACATGAACACATAACCCAGAGCCTGAAGGTCCTATCTACAACACCTACTATCCAATCTCCATCAATCAAAACTCGGGAGCAACATGTACATCCTACATCTGCTTCTCTATCTCAGAGTTCCCTTTATTTTTAGATGTCTGGAATTCTTTTAAATCAGATTATTTCTTGCAGTTCTTTGTTCTTTCTTCCATTTTTCACATGAACAATTTTATGTCAGCTAAATATTTAAAATTCACATCCTTATTTTACACGTGGTTAAATCTAAAATTTTCTTTACATTTTTACTATCTTTACAATTATTTTGTATAATTTTACTCCAATTACTAGTAAATAGAAATTCTGTGTTTTTTAGACTATCCATTCATGTCATTATAGATAATATTAAGTTTACCTACTACAAGTGAATACTTATCTCTACAAAAGTGTTGGAAGAAATTTATTTATTTTTTAATCTAAGTGAGATAATCTCACAGTGTAGCCAAGGCCAGCTAGGAATTCTATAAGGCTGTCCTGAAGTTCAGAACAGCTCTCCAACCTTATCTTTTGATGTACTGGGATTAGAGTTATATGACATCATGCCCAAATGGAAACACTTCATGACCTCACAGACCTGAAGAAATTTGTATGCACATTGACACTCTAGATATTTTTCTTGTCTACAAGACAGGCAAGTGTTCAATTAAAAAGTGGAAAACTTTTCACTTTTTCCATGCCTGCCCAGCAATCTGCTCTTCACCAGTAAATCATGGACACTCTTAGGCAGTGGAAGATCCTAAATACAGAAGATATTCCCAGAATCCATATTTAGTGGCTCACAACATACACAGTGTTCCAGCATGAGGCACTATGAACCGGGCAATATGATTCAGGATTCATACTAGCTAACAGATGACATTGACCTTGCTCAACTTTTATCCTTCATACCAGGAAAGATAGTCTGTCTTGTTTTAGGCAAATAATTTCAGGAAGGAGAGGCTGCAGGAAAGACAACATAGCCCTTTAAGGATCCAACAGTTTCCTCGTTCTTAAGCCCATTAGCCATCCCTATACAAGAGTTGCAACCAGCTTTTATTTCTGGCAGACCCTTCAATTTCCACTGGAGAGAGATTGCCTTTTATTTTGTGTGTTAATAAACACAGTCCCTTCTGTTGAAGGTTAGACTCCCAGCTGGTTTTGCCTCTGCACTACCACAGAAATCTAACCCCCTGTAACTCGAGCTCCATGTGGTCTGATGTCTTCTGCTGGCTATCTTAGGCAACTGTATGCACATAGTATACATACATTCACATAAAATAAATATCAGGTGTAAGGAGAGCAGGGGAGAGAAAACAGAAATGGGGGGAGGGAATCTCTAAAAAACACCAAAGACCTGGGGTAGAGGGAATGTGGGGAGGCCCCAGGGTATCTTAGCTGAGATTCTTAGCAGTAGGGGATATGGATCCTGAACTGGCCATTTCCTGTAGCCAGGCAAGACTCCCATTGGAGGGATAAGGGTAGCAAGCCACCCACAAAACCTTCACCCAAAATGTGTCCTGCCTGTAAGATGTGCAGGTACAAAGAGAGAACAAAGATGGAGGGAACAGCCAACCAATAATAACTGGTCAAAACTGAGCCCCTCCCACGGGCAAGAACCAGTCCTGGACAGTATTAATGATATCGTTAGGCTTGCAGACAGGAACATAACATAAAGGTTCTCAGAGAGGTTTCACTCAATAGCCAATGGAAACAGATGTAGAGACCCACATTAGATGGAATGTGGGGAGTCTTAACAGAAGAATTGAGGGAAGGACTAAGAGACCTGAAGAGGACAGGTACTCTACAGAAAGATCAAAAGTGTCAACTAATCTGAACCCCTGGGGGTTCCCAGGGAGGATACCACTAATTAAAGAATGAGCATAGGCTGGACCTAGGTCTCCGACATGTATGTAGCAGAAGTGCAGTTGAGTCTTCATGAGAATCCCCAACAACTGAAGTGGTGGCTATCCCTGCCTGTGGATACCATTCCCCTAGCTGGGCCTCAGTGGGAGAGGGTGTGCCTAGTCCTGCATTGATACGCTGGAAAGAGGATTGGGAATGGCACGGGTTGGGGGGTGAGAATGGGAGAGGATCTATGCATTGGTTGGGTACTGGAATCTTAAGTATATATATATAAATAAATAATTAAAATACATTTTAAAATAGGAAAAAATATTTAAAGCAACTTAAAGAATCTTATTTTTAAAAAAAGAGCAGTGTTTGTTTATACCTGGCATGTCAGTGCTAGGATGGCTAACTTGGGAGGATGGAGTCATAGGAAAATGTACTCATTAATGGTTATGAACGATGAAGACAAAGTAGCAGGAGAAATCTCAATACAAAATCGTAAACATTTTAATTACCACATAAATTTTAGTGATGATGTCTTGGTTAAGAAGGGAGGTTTCCATTGAACTGAGTACAGGGTCCCCAATGAAGGAGTTAGAGAAAGGAACAAAGGAGCTGAAGGGTTTGCAGCCCCTTAGGACGAACAACAATATAAACTAACTAGTACACTCAGAGCTCCCAGGGACTCAACCACCAACCAAGGAGTATACATTGTGGGACTGATGGCTCTGGCAGCATGTGTATAGTAGAGGATGGCCAAGTCGGTCATCAACCTGAGAAGATGCCCTTGGCCCTGTGAAGGTTCGATGCCCCAGTGTAGGGGAATGCCAGGGCCAGTATTCAGGAGAGGGTGTGGTGGCGAGCAGCAGGAGGAGGGAGGGAATAGTGCCACGCAGATTTTTCGTGACAGCAGTATTTGAGGTGAAAGCTTCAAGGAAGCCAGTCTCCTGCTCTTGCATTGTCTCCTGGCACCCCTAACTCAGAGGTAGCCCAAATATGTCCTTGCAAACTCGCGTGCTAGGTGCCCATCAAGAAATGATTTATTAACAGACAAAATTGGACATTGCTCTCTGACCTTTACCAAAGTTCCAACATCTTAGCCAAATCCTGGCCTAGAATTTCGTAAAGAATGTTACCCATCCAGACTAATTGCCCCTGGCATTGTTAGGGAAATAAGGAAGGGAATAGGGCATTGAAGCTTCCTGGGAGACTTATCCCAGGGCAAGGTCAAGTAGAATCCTCATTCTCAGTCAAGTACTGCAGCTGAACTACTACTAGGAATTAGCAAGAGACTTGTCTCTACTAGCTGAGAAGATTAACCTAATGGGTGGTTTACCTAGGATGGGCAGGGCCTTGAGCTGAGAGAGAGAGAGAGAGAGAGAGAGAGAGAGAGAGAGAGAGAGAGAGAGAGAGAGAGAGAGAGAGAGAGAGAGAGAGAGAGAGAGAGAAAGAGAGAGAGACCATGCGTAGCAGTCAACACTCAGCATTCTAGATTGAGCATTCTAGATTCGAGCCCCTGTCCTCCTGGCTGGCGCACCTGCAGCCCCCTCTCCCTCCCCCTGCTCCGGCCAGGCTGAGCGTGCTCGGAGCCTGGGGGTGCTGCACCAGTCCAGAGGAGATGGCTACTGTTTTTAGACCCACTGTATTTTAGATGGCCTCAGATGTACCTCCACTACTGAGCTGCCAGATTTTTCATTTCTCTTTTGTAATGACTATAAAAGTCTCATGCCATTTTTAAGAAATACATTCAGATCCTACACTTCTTGTGTCATGTTGGTCATTGCTGAATCCTGTGCACACTTGGCCAGAACTCATCATCCCCCAGAACAAGGGCTTCCCAAGGGCTCCCTGTAAGAAACCCCAGTCCACGACAGAACAGGGGTTTGTTCTTGTTGTTGTTTTTTTGGTTTCGTTTTTTTTTTTTTTTTTTGTTTTGGAGGGGAAACTGGGAAAGGAGAAATCATATGACATGTAAATAAAGAAAATATCTAATAAAAAAAAAGAGGGGAGGTTTCCACATACCCCAGACTTCACTTCACTTCCCTTATGCATATTTGTCAAGTTATTCTTAACGTTTCTTCTATACCAGCAACGGTACAGATGCAGAGATAGAAGTTGTGGGCTAGAATGAGATGCCATCCACTCACTGACAGTCATTTAATAGTTTTATCAAAAACTCCATTTTAACACATAGAATTCAGATGCCAAGTTTGAAGGATTTTAAAGAGATACTTGTAGAAACAAATAAAAAACTCCCCTTCCAGGTATAAATTTAAAATCTAAATGACATGGGTCTATGCAAGGCAGAATTGTGGAAAATGGCAAATAGGAATCAGCATAAAGCTTTAGACATATATGTGATATTTTAATAAGTACAAAACAAAATACCCAGAATTATATCTAAGCTATTCCCCATCGTTAACATTTCTAGGAGTCATCTTAATTTTACAATTGATTTTCCTGCTAGGCAGACATGAAATAGAATATAGTATGTCTGACTTCTGAATTACCTGCTACAAGTCACAAAAATGTCATCCCTGCCTTGTGGAAGGACTGTGGGGGGTGTTGACAGAGGGCAGCTCCTGAAGGAGCAGCATTTGTTGCCAAAGAGAAAGCTGTGATTCGATTTTAAAATGATAAACTCATAATGATAAAGTCATAACTTTAAATTTTGCCCAGAGGAGACATTAAAACAACCCTTACTCAAGGTACTTTAAAATAACCCTTTAGTTCATGTCCTCACATTTTAAATCTTAGAGATTATATGATGCTTTCTTTTTTTATGCATTAAGTTTCAAAGTTTTGTTTAAATGGTATGGTCAATAATTAACTTGGTTTAATTCACTCAGTGACTTGCTAGGCTACTGATAGTGGGTAATTCTCTGAGGCATGAAGAAAGATAACTTTGAGAAGCAACCTTTTAAACTTTCCCTGAACTGGCAGGTTTGTCAGCCATTGCTCACAATGGCAATTACATGTAAAACTTATAGTTTGGAAAGGCATGAAGTTTCTCTTGTTTTCTTTTCTTCTCATCTAACTCATTTTTCACTCAAATCAAACTGCTCCTATTGGAAAGTATGTGTGAGTGTTTGTGTGTGTGTATGTGTGTGTGTGTGTGTTAGTATGAACAATAAATAAGCATCAACAATTATCATTATTATCATTAATACTGTATTATACTCTTTTACAATGTCTATCTATATATAATGTATGTGTGTGACTACTGATGTGAACATGGACATTCCTGGGACCACAGTGCATATGCTTCAGCCAGAAGTAAGATTGTAAGAGTCTGTTCTTCCCTCTTATCATGTGCATTTTAGGGATTGAATTTAGGTACTCTCTCAGGCTTGGTAGGAATCACTTCTAAACACTGAGCAAACTTGCCAATCCAATAGAAACTTTGTAATTCTCTCAAGCATTACTATAATTTTTAACATTTTCATATATGTATAAGTATTCATATATATAAAAGAGGTATAGTTAAATTCATATTTGCATTAAAGTCTGCTAATGAGAATTTAAAATTTTGTTTTCTATTCCAGAAGATAAACATATAACAACAAACCAGAGAAACTTCGAATCTTTGAGTCCAAATTAAGCAAACATAGCTTAATATGTAACTCAGACAACTCACAAAATCTAAGTTGAGTCATTTGTAAGAACTATGGGAAGACGCTCACTGATTTGGAAGTCCCCGATGTGTTTAGCTTTGTTTTTGCACTGCTGAGAATTGAACCCAAAGCTAGGAGGGCCTTGAGCATGATACATAAATGTCCTGTCACTGAGTACTTCCCCAGGGCCTTAAGGTCTGGTTTTGTCCTTGAATGTATTTTGCATAATATTGTTACATGTGATTTTCTTCTTTTAAATTTGAGACTGAAGTTTTATGTATCTCAAGCTGGCCTTGAACTTGTCATGTAGCTGAGACTGACCTTGAATTACAGACTCCCTTACATGAACCTCCTATATGTAGAGATTAAAAACATGAGTCATCACACCTGATGTTGATCTATATTCTTGTGATTCTTCCCCAGATGCATTTCTCAGATTTAACCTTGTATGAAGAAAACTGTTGAGGCATATATATATATATATATATATATATATATATAAAATATAGTATGTCTGAGGTCTGAATTACCTGCTACAGGTCACAAAAATGTCATCCATATATATATATATATATATT
>JADRCD010152098.1:0-10420 GCA_019843815.1 Montemys delectorum
AAAAAAAAAAGATATTTTGGCAAAACAAGAAAAGAGCAACAATTTCCTTAATGATAAAAAAGACACGAAAATCAGTCTCTGACTTCCTCTCTCCTCCTTTGCCCTCCCCTTCGTTTCTTTTTGTTTTCAGACAAGGTCTCCTGTAGCCCTAGCTGGCCTTGAACCTCTGTCCTCCTGACTCCTGCTTAGATTAGAGGCCTCTGCCTTTATAATCTAAGTGGAAAAAAAAAACACTGAAGCGCACTCCAATCAAGAAGATAAAGAAAGCCACAAACACTACTGCTCAGGGTATAAGGAGGTCACAGAGTGTAGAAGAAGATAAGAAAAATAAATACAAAGTACAAAGATAGAGGAAGCGGAAGACTTCTGCTGCTGAAAGCCAAAACAGGGTCACAGTGGGAGGCTCCAGGCTCCGGTAGTGATCCGCAGCCTACATTCTAGACATCCGAGAAGGGAGAGTCCTCAGAAGCAGTGTTGATGGGTGCTGGGACTCCTGCTTTCAACCACTGAGCCATCTCTCCAGTCCAGAATTTTTCAAGAGTCTCATATATGCTAGAATGGATTCATTCAAGCCCACTGTACAGCCAAAGACGACCTCCCTCACCTGAGCCTCCTGCTTCCGCTCCCAAGTGCTGGGATCTCAAGCTTGAAAGCACCACTCTCACCTAGGTAACATGTTTAAAGTCTAAAGAAGGGCTGTCCGCAGTCCTGGGCCCCACGGGGTGGAATCCTCTTAATAAAGTTACCCTCTGCCAAGGCCACACGAGTGCTACCAGTCACAAAGACACTCACACATAAATAAATTATTGCAACTTCAAAAAAATTAAGCAACACTTTAAATTCCTAGTTAGTAGAAATTTATGGTAAGTATGGTCACTTAAAAAAAAAAAAAGAATGTTTTTTGGTAAAGTAAAAGTCTACCCTCATGATGTCAAGAACGTGCATTTTAGTATGCTAAGTAATTAGACACACAGACATACACACACACACCCTTTCAACTGGGACATTGTCCGACTTGAGACATTTCAAACTCATCTGGCAGAACCAAGTTGTGCCGTGAAAAGCAGAACTTTTCCTGAGAAAAGCTCAGACTGTGGTGCCCAAATGGCCCTGGGCGTCATGAATGAATGCCACTATTTAATGGCATAATTGTGTTTACATTATCTTGACTTTCATAAAAAGAAAATGGGGCTTCTAGGGAAAACCCACAGACACTGGCCCAGGGAAGACAAGGGAGCACTTTATGTCAAGCTATCAGAGAGGAAAGCTCTCGAAGACTTCCAAATGCCCCCCCTCACTCCAGCCTCCTGGGCATTAGCCCGAATGAACCCATGACACAGCTGGTCGGAGGGGTCGGCCTTTCTGATGACGCTGAACTGCCAGACTCTCCCTCACGGGCTGAGATGGCTACTTCAGCTGCCTAGACATGGAACTCGGTCTCCAACAAGCCACTACAGAAAAGCGTGACCTCCTGCACCACACCTGTTGTGCCGTGTCCAGGTCTCTCATATACTCATTGGTGACTAAGCACATCACCTCAACCATGGTCCCAGGGTGATGACAAAAAATGAAACCCTTCCTTCCGTCAGGTACCTACTTGTGGTTATGACTGAAAGAGGAAGCCGAGGCCAGGCCTCTCAGCGGCTCTGCAGGAAGCACGCTCCAGGGAAGTGAGACTGGGACCCCTCACCTTTTCCACGTCCGCCTTGGTCACGTTGATGTCAGCATCCATTTTCTCGAAGTACTGCTGTGCCCGGTCGGCCTCCTTACAGTCCCGCTCAAACCTCCTCTTACTCTGCAGACAGAGCACAGCCAAGCTGCCTGTCACCCACCCTCCCTGCCACCTCTGGAGAGACCCCCATGGTAATTCTCCCAGGAACCCACCCCTCAGGCTTCATCCTTTCCAGAAGTGACTTAAGCACTTGTCTACATTGGAGTGACCCCTATTTATCTCTGCACAGGAGTTACCTGCCTCTACCAGAACACTTTTCAGTGAGTGCGTGGACCTGCTGCTTGCATATGAAGAGATCAGAGGTCAACACCGGTGTCTTCCTCAATCACTCTCTACACCATTTTAGATAGATAGATAGATAGATAGATAGATAGATAGATAGATAGATTGCTTTTCATTTTGATTGCATGTGGTTACATGTGCACCAGAGTGCCGGAGTGCGTTGTATGTACCTACAGAACCAGTGGTGCTGGATTCTCCAGGAACTGGAATTACAGGTGGTTGTGAGATACCCAACATGGGGCACACCAGGTCCTACGCAAGAGTATCAGGTGCTTGCTGAGCTGTTATCTCTGCAGCCCACCCACCCTGCTCTCTGAGATACAGTCTGTCACTAAGCCTGGAGCTTGCTGATCTACTAGGCTACCTGGCCGGACAGTGAGCCCCTGAGATCCTGCTGTCTCTGTGTCCTCAGTGTGGGCATTATAGGCGTGTGCCGCTGCACCCAGCTTTTTAAGTGGTGCTGGGGATCCAAACTCAGGTCCTCATGCTCCCACAGTGCATGCTCTACCCACTCCAGCCCTCCTCAAGCATTTCTAGCTCAGTGTTTTGCCATAATAGTTCTAGGAACAAATTTAATGAAATACAAACAAGGAAAACCTAGAGAGAAAGAAATCTCCTAAGTAGTCTCTGCCTGATTTTTTTTTTCCTTATTGAGCCATTCATGCCAGATTCAGATCGAAATGAGCTGGCCTGGGGGAGACACTGGTTTAGCTGGCTTCCGGCTACCCACTTACCGACTCCAGCTGCTTCCAGCACGTCTCTATGTGCTGCTGAGCCTTCCGTCCATCATGGAAATTCTGTGAAGCAGAAAACAGAGCAGGGGTCAGCATCTACCCTCCTCATACTAATGCTGGAGGAAAAACCTTCTATCAACATAAGTAGCTTTAAAGATTTGTATTTTATATGTGTGTTTTCTGTGTGTGTGTGCGTGTGTGTGTGTGTGTGTGTGTGTGTGTGTGCGCGCGCGCGCACCATGTTTATGCAGTGCCTACAGTGTCAAGAAGAGGGCATCAGATCCCCTGGGGCTAAAGCTGCAGGTGATTGTGAGCTACCAGGTGGATGCTGGGAACTAATTGAGGTCCTCTGCAAGAACAGCAAGGGCTTTTAACTGCTGGGCCATCTCTCCAGCCCTATAAGTAGCCTGTAGATGTCTTCTGGGCTGGAGATGCACTTCAGTGAAAATGTGTCTGCCTAATACGTGTGAGACAGTAAAAAATAAATAAACAAATAAACAAATATTGAACTTCTAGTCTGTGTGGTCCAAAGAAAGGGAGGAGTTCATGCCAGTAATCCAGGACAAGTGTGGTTGATGCAGGAGGATTTCCAGAAGTTCAAGCCAGACCCTAGGCCCCAAGTGAGGCCCCCATCTCAAACAACCACCAAAGTTTAAATGATAAACAAGTTAAGAGGAAATGAAAATAAGACTGTCTGTGGAGTTCCCTCTCAAGTTTCAGACACAGCAATATTGAATGTGAAATTGTGTGTCGCCTGCAAAAACAACAGACATGCCTCACCAAGACAGCCCTCACACCAGGAGACAACAGGTCGCACACCTTTAATGCCAGCACTAGGCAGGCAGAGGCAGTAGGATGCTTGAGGCCTGCCAAGGCTGCACGGTTAGACCCCATCATAAAAGAAGAAAAGCATACAGCAATCACTGGGGTCATCTGCTGAGCACTGGTGAATTAACATGTTATATTTCACCCCCCATAAATGAAAAACTGTACTTCTTAGCTGTTCCCCCTAGCCTCTCCTGACTTTATTTCTTCCTGTTCACATGAAAGGATGCTTTGAAGGTTCATCCTGTTGTAGCATGTATCTGCCCACTAATTCTTTTCTCTGGCTGAATGATATTCCACAGAAAAGATGGATCACATTTATGTAACTGCTCACTGGTTGGTGGATATTCCCTTTGTTCCTAGTTCAGGGAGAACGCAAATGCTGATGGTACAAACAGTGCTGTGGGATTTCTGTGAATAACAATTGCACCTTAGAACCTTTACAAGGTTGAATTATTACTGTGTTTGGGTGAGCATATGATATGTGTGGTGGGGTTGTGGATATCACAGCTTATGTGGAGGCCAGAGCATAACTTGCTGGAGTTGGTTCTCTATTTCCAATGTGTGGGCCATCTCACTAGCTCTAGAATCTTTTAAAACAGAAAGGCCTCTCGGCGGGCAGGCCTCTCGTAAGACATGAGACTAGTGTTGCGTGAGACGTGTGACTAGTGTTAAGTTCCAAGGACCCCAGAAAGCTAGGTCAGGGCAAATTGCTAGGAAAGGGGCTGGGCTTAGAGAGGGGATCTGGTGGCTCAGGGTCTGACTGAACAGGGACTGTGGTGAGTCTGAATCTGGATGGTGTGAAGGGAAGACTCCAGAACGGAGGCTGTTGCCTGGTGATGCTGCAGGTAGGAGGACTCTAAGCACCCGAATGCCAGCCCCACCAGCAGCCACCATAGATGTCCTCTGATTAGCCAAGCCACTGGGAGTTCAGAATCAGGCATGAGTTAACAGAAGTCCCCTGTCTTTGATAGCTCAGTGGATAAAAGTGCTTGATGCCAAGACGGATATCCAGAGTTCCATCCCGGGTCCCACAGGGTGAAAGGAGAGAACCAGCTTCCCAAAGCTGTCCTTTGACCCCTCCAACCATGTGCTTCCCCTGTGCACAGGTGTCCTGGGTCCTGACCGGAAAAGATCTTAGCAGAGTCCCTCAAGGCAGAAGGAGAAACCAAATCCGCAGAGCTGTCCTCTGACCTCCAATTGAACTCCGTGACACACATGCCCAATAAATAAAGTCTCTTTTTAAAGCCCAGAATGACCCTGCATTTGGCCTGAGTTTCAGAGGGAGGAAAAAAGGGGTGCCATGGTGTGAGGGGGTAAATAAATCTTTAGTTTTAAGGCTAGTATTTCTAGAAGATTCCAGAGTCCTGTCTAGTGTGGCCTGGGAGAAAGCGGAGAAGGGTTAGCATGAAACATCCACCAGGAAAGCCTCCTCATTAGGTGGGTAGTTAAAGCCGGGAGAGACCGCCAAGATCCAAAGCTCTAGGAAAACAAACATACAATAACAGCAAACCCACTACAGCTACACAGAGGAAATGGCACCTCTCCCACCCAGCATCTTAAAACTACCACTTCCCTTTAACATACTTCCAACAGACATTAATGGGATCAGTAGACCTTGTCTGCGTGGTCGAAGGTCACAGGGCCTGTGCGGGGTGTGCGCGTGCGAGTGTGAAGGGCTCTGCCCTCTGGGTCTCATTAGATTTGCTGCCTGAAGCTGTCCAGTCAGGGAGGCTTCCAGTTTGGCTGAGTCCCTTGACCAAGGACACAGCAAACTCTTGAGCCTCTCAGGAGTTCACCCTTGACTTTTTTGACAAGGGGCAGGAACAGTGTCCAATCCACCCCCACCTCCTACTGTGCCCTTCTGTGTGTATGTGCACCTGTGGAGGCCAGAGGTCAAAGGCCATTGGCTTCCTCTATCACTCTCCACATTATTATTATTATTATTATTATTATTATTATTATTATTACTACTACTACTACTACTACTACTACTACTACTTGGAGATCTCTCATTGAACCTAGAGCTCACTGGTTCTGCTAGACTGGCGGGCCAGTGACCTCCTGGAGTCTGCCCACCTCTGCTTCCCCTTACTGGGTTACAAGTGTGCACCCACACTGGGGTTTTACACAGGTGCCAAGAATTCAAACTCAGGCGGTGTTTATAAAGCAAACAGTTAACCCACTGAGCCATCTCCTCAGCCCCTACATGCTCCTTTGGATAAACCTTCCCTTGTTAGCCAGGCTGATGGGCCACTTGCTTCCTGACTGGCAAGGTAAGGCTGGGTGGCAGAGTGACTAACATGAGTGTCCTCCTCTGGGCTTCTGCAAAAACCTCCTTTCCTTGAGCTTCCCTTACTCAGATCTATAACTCAGCAGAGTCTGGGGACAACCAGGTGCTGGGGAAGGCTGAGGGAGAGCACAAGGCCAGCCTTTGCCAGAACAATGATACTTCACAAAGGGACAAGTTCTCGTCTTTCCGGAGGTCATTGTTCCAAGTCTGAACATCCTGTTTTTTGTTGTAAAGATTAAAGTTTCTTTTATTTTGATATTTTAATTTTATATGTCCAAGAGTTTTGTGTGCATGCATTTTGTGTATCCTGAGCATACTTGATACTGAAGAGGTCAGAAGAAGACCTGGGATCCCCCAGACTGGAGTTATAAATAGCTGCTATCTTTCATGGGAGTACTGGAACTCATGAGTCCAGGGCCTCTGTAGATGCTCTAAGTAAGCTGGGAAACCATCGCTCCAGTCCTGGCCCTTCAGTTTTTGGTCTTTACAGCCTCAAAGGTCTTATTCCTCTATCCTTCACTTTTTAATCTCCTAAGAGACATAGGGCAGGGAAGCGGGAAGACAGAGCCTCAAGCTTAGAGAGAAAGAGCCAGGGGCAAGGCTAAAGGAGAACCCAGCAGCTTGCTGATTATAGGGTGTGAGGAACCCTGCAGGGGAGGATGGACAGGAAGCTGTGCACAGCTTGGAAAAAGGAAGGAGTGGAGGCCAGGAAGAAGGGGGAGGGATGTCCAGGGGGAAGAGAAAGGCGGTCAGGATGGAAATGAAAGCCCATCTCAAACCAGGAGAGTTAACCACACCCCCACCCGGGGTCTTCTCTTTACAGAACTACTTCCAAATTTCCCAGGCGGGGCAGCAGAGTTTTGCTGCATGTTGAAAAGGACTTGAGATTCAAAGATGGAGCCAGCAGGTGGCATATAAATGGAACCCCTAAAGGCATAGGCTGAAGCAGAGAGAAGGGAAGGTCAAGGCCTACTCTGGCAACTTAGTACAACCCTGTGTCTCAAGATAAAAAGCAAAAATAGGGCTGGGGATTCAGCTTAATAGTAAAGCTTACCACCTGTGCCACCACAACACACACACACACACACAAGAATAAAGTAAATAAACAGATATGTAAAATGAAAAATGAAGCCGAGTGGTGGCGGCGCAAACCTTTAATCCAAGCCACTTGGGAGGCAGAGGCAGGCGGATTTCTGAGTTAGAGGCCAGCCTAGTCTACAGAGTGAGTTCTAGGACAGCCAGGGATACACAGAGAAACCCTGCCGCAAAAAACAAAACAAAACAAAAAAACAGATAGGAAGTTCTCTGGCTGTTTGTTGTATAAGTGTGTGGGAAGCGCTCACATTTGCTGTGTATCTTACATAAAGACACCTTGGAGACCACTGCCCATCACTAACAACACCCAAACTCTGATCTGAGGATGCTCCCTCCAGCCTTTCTTCTGTGGTTGGCCCCCCATCCCCCATGGAGACCCGAGTGCTCGCACACACACCCACCCCCATCCCTCTGCGCATGACTGCCCTCAGGAGAAGGTCAGCAGCTCCAGCTGGCTCCTTGGAGGGAAAACAGTGGCTTGAACAGTTAGAAAGCTTAAACAAATAAGGCAGATTTGCCAGACGCACTCATTGTTTACGAACAAACAATGGCAGGGTGCTTCTTCTCAGGACAGTGAGGGAGTGTGTTGGAGAACTGTGCCCTCACTGCTCTGAATAAAGAGGGATTGTTCCCAGGACAAAGATATAAGGGCCGCTTTGGGGGCCCAGGATGAAGTCACCAGTACTCTTCTCTCCTGTCAGAAAAGGGACAGGAAATGCCATCTCTGGGGACCCAGAGGAATGCTGGTTACACTCTCCCTGTCATAAGAAGCTTTGGTGCTCTTTTTAAAACACAAGAATAGACTTTAAAAGAGAAAAAGAAAGACACAGAAAAGAAAAAAAGACAAATGAAAGAAAAAGGAAAGCCAAGAGGAATCTGAGGTCAGCTACAAGCATTTGTTTTCATTTTCATTCCAGATTTGTTTTGTTTTGTTTTGTTGTTGTTTGTTCTTTAAAGACAGGGCAGGGCCTTTTTGTGAGCCCCGGCTGTTCTGGAACTCTGTAGACCAGACGTGCCTGGAACTCACAGACATCCACCTGCCTCTGTCTCCCAAGTGCTGGGAAGAAAGGCGTGTGCCACTGCACCCAGGCAACAGTTCAGTTCTGAGTTGTACTTGAGTCTCTACAGAAGAAACTTCCTTCAGAGAATTGTCTACCTCAGTAAATAAGGCACCTGCTGAGCGAGAGCAAAGGCAAGGTGCCACAGTAATGCCAGCACCGGGGAGGCAGGCAAGGAGGAACAGGGCTCACTGGCCAGCCAGCCTGGCCAAATTGTTAAGCTCCAAATTCAGTGAGGGATCCTGTCTCTGGAAATAAGGTGATGAACGAAGATACCCAGCATTGACCTCAGGCACCACAAGTACATAGACCGGAGAGAAAGAGAGGAAGGAAGGAAGGAGAGAGAATGAAAAATCTGCATTTGGCAGTGCCTCCTAGCACTCAGGAGGCAGAGGCAGTTGGATCTCTGAGTTTAAGGCCAGCCTGGACTACAAAGCAAGGTGGATAGCCAGGGCTACATAGCAAGACCTTGTTTCAGGAAAGGAAAAGGCTGGATCTTGTGTCATGAGGCTGAAATCCTGACACTTAGGGCCTTGGGGGGTGAGATAGGGTAGGCAGGGCAGGGGCTGAGGCAGGAGATTGCCAACTTGGCCTCCTATAGAGAGTCCCAGGCCAATCAGCCGTTCATACACAGACAATCTCAAAACAACGAACTGCAGCAGAAAACAGACAAAAAGGTGCCTGGAATCTAAAGAAAAGCAGACACAGAAATGACTACTGTCCTGCAGGTGACACATGCTTACCACTCGCTCTGCAAGGGGTCAGTGTGGCCAACTCATCTAACCACCAATGGTTAAGAAAGCAAAACGGAACCCTGTTGTGGAAACAGCCACTTCAAACACAAAATAGAAAAATTAACGGAGCACACATTGCATCGGGTGCAGTCACTCCTTTGGAATTTTAAACAAAGCATGGTTTCCACAAATGGAAACAAAGGACACAGAAACTTGAAAAGGGCAAAGACAGAAGGAGCCCTCAGACAGCACGCATAGCGGGCGCTGTCCTGTAGGCTGGGACAACACCACCCCTAACCCTGACTCAGGGTCCCCTGGTATAGTCTAGCTGGCCTTGAACTCTACACCCTGATCCCACTATGGCTGGAAGGGCAAGTGTGAGCAACGAAGCTTAAACTTCTTTGGTCCATGTCATGGAAATGGCTAAATGGGCTTGGATTCCATCCCCAGCACCCTTCAAATGGGGCGAGCCAGAGCATGCTTACCAGCCTGGCTTTTAGGCTATACAGGCAGGAGGATCAGGTGTGTCTTTAGCTACATAGTGACTTCAGAGCCAGCCTGGACGGTAAGGTAAAAGACCCTGTCTCAAAACAAACCAACCAATCAGCAGGTGAATGTTTGTGGCATCAGTATTGTTTCTCTACAACTTCCTGGTTAGTTCCTGGTGGAAAACAAAGCTCAGGGCCCAGGGGTGGATGAAGCAGATTTTCCAGCCGCAGAGAGACTGGTGCTCTGCTCTGCTCTGCACAGGTTGATAAGACCATCTGGGCTCCACCGTCTCTACAAACTCTGCCTCTGAGATTAGTGGGTTTCACTGGGAGGGACCCCAGGTGGGTGCGAAAGTGGAGCTCTGCCAACCTCTGAAACTCCAGTGGGTCCCTTCACTGTGCAGACGTGAAGCTATCTGTCACCTCCTCAGTGACCTGGACCTCAGATAAGTCAGTCCAGATCTCAGTGATGTGGGGCACAGAGATGCTTGGAAACTGATTTGTAACTGCTGAAGACCGTTAATCTAGTAAATGATAAGAGGCTGACCAAAGGCCAGAATGCAGAGAGAATGCCTGTGGGGGAATTCAGTGGGGGTGGGGAAGGTAATCTCACCTCCCACACATAGGAAAAAGCTAGCCCAGGTATCATGGGGTCAGTTTGCCATTCCCCTTAGAGGCCGGAAATCTTCAAAGCCCCCTTCAGCTACATTCTAAATTCCAGGATAGCCTGGAGCTTAGCAAAACCCTGTCTCAAAACAAAGAGCTAAGAAGAGCTGACTGTAGAATTGTTTAACTAATCTAAAGCAGTCAAAACCAGTAAGCCTACAGATCAACACAACAATAAAAGTACTTAAACCATAAGCAAACCAATGAAAACAGCTCGGAGTATTAGTGTAGCTGGTTCAAGGGTCTGGCTTTGAGTCCTGGAGCTGTAAATTCACTTAAGAATGAATAGTTACCTGTTAAACATCTGATTATGAAAACAATCCATTTTCCAGATATCTCTCCCCCCCTCACACACACACATACACACACAATTCTTCTATTAAATATAAAGTATAGGGAGATGGCTCAGCCAGCTAAACGTGCCCCCGAGTTCAAGTCCTGTAATCTATGTAAAAGAGGGAGGAGAAAACAGACTCTACAGAGCAGCACTGTCCAACTTCTAAGAGACTGAGG
>JADRCD010152134.1:0-12628 GCA_019843815.1 Montemys delectorum
ATATATATATATATATATATATATATATATATATATATAATGTAAATTGAAAAATATACATTCTTTTAGTCAGATTACTTTACTCAGCAAAACAGTCTGGAAATTTCCCAGCTTATTTTGTAGAGTAACATTTATTTTTATTTTTATTTCTGAGTTGTATCCCATGGCATGGGCATACATACCACTTCTTCTGTAACCCTTTCCAAACCCAAATGGTTTTCAGCGTTTAAATCTTACAAGCAAATTTTTTTTATGGGATTTGTGAATAAAATGTTATATTATTATTAGTTTTCATTTCCTGGGATAAGTTCCCAAGAATGTGATACAGGAGGTTTGTGTTTATTTTATTAAGAAACACACACACATACACACACAGCTATCCAATGCACTCTAACAATTTATATTTCCAGTAATGACAAAGTGATGCAGTTTTGTGATGGTACTTTGGTCTTACAGAACTCTTCCTCTATTGTCCTGCCCCATAGACATTTTTCTATTCTTATTGGTACCTCTCCTATTCCCAGATAGACCACTCTTTACTTTCATGTTAGCTGCACTTCATTATCCCCTCTTGCTTCCTTCACTGATGCTCTGTTTGTTTGTTTTTCTTCACAGTCTACTTTGTACTTTATAGAGACAGACAGATAGACAGTCACAGTCTATGGTCTGAACATGACAAACTCTATGCTACTTGTTTTTCTCAGTCTGACTTATTTCACTTAACATAATGGTCTATAATTTATGTCTATATATTTCTGCAAATATCATGATTTGTGTCATTTTTATAATTTTATAGAATTTTATGGTGTATATATTTCATATTTTCTTTATCCATTCATCTGACAGAAGCATATGTTGGTTCAATTTCATAGACACTGTGAACACCATGGATGTGGAAGTCTCTGGAATGCTGGCATAAAGGCCTTGAGGTTTGCACACAGAATTGATAGAGCTGCGTATTACACTTGTTTTATTTTGAGGATTCTTTAGGACAACTACATTGACCTCTATAGTGGATGCTTCAGTTTATAGTCTCACCAGGTATGGACAAGAGTTTCTCTTTCCCACATTCTCACCAGCATATTTTGCCTTCTGTTACCTTCAAGATTGGTATTCAGATTGAGGTGAGAGAGAATCTCAAAGCATTTTGAATTTGAATTTCCTTCATATGTAAGGTCAGTCTCTTGTTTTTAAATATTTAGATAGACTTGTTTTTCATCAATTGAGAACTTTATATTAATGTTATTAGACTATTTATTGACTTGATATTTTTCATCTATGACTTTTACAGTTCTTGATATATTATAGATATTAACTCCTTGCTTAATGTATAATTTGCAAATATTATATTTAACTCATTCTGTATACTGTCTGCTCCTTATTCAGTTTCTTTGCTGTAAAAAAGGTGATTTTTTTTTCATTTCATTTATGTTCTTTTTCTGTACTGTGAGAGTTCTATTCAGAATGTCTATACTTTTGCCTGAGTTGAAGTAGTTTGCTCATGTTTTCTCTACAAATTTAAAGGTCCTGGGTATTACAGTTAGGTCTTGAGTCTAACGGGAAAAATACTCTATTTTAATTTTTATACAAGTGTATAACAAGTTCTCCCAATATTACTTTGTTAAAGAATGTCCTGGTCAGAGTTCTATCGCTATGAATAGACACTCTGACCACAACACTTCTTATAAAGGAGAACATTTAATTGGGGCTGGTTTAGAGTTTCACAGGCTTAATCCATTATAATCATGGCAGAAGAATGGCAGCATGGAGGTTGACATGGTGCTGAAGAAGGAGCTGAGATTTACACATCTTGATCTAAGGACAGCAGGAAAAGTAAGGCATTGGACCTGGCTAGAGCATTTGGGAAGCTGAAGTTCACTCTCAGTGACACACACTTCCTCCAACAAAGCCACAATTCCTCCAACAAATAGTGCTTCAAATACATGAACCTGTGGGCCCATTCTTATTCCAGTTACCACAAAGTACTTGCTTTCTTTCAAGTATATATTTCTGAAACCTTGAGTCTGCTTCTCTATGCTTCTTGCCTTCCAGTTGTTGTGAGTCATTGTTAGATGATTTGGTATCTTTGTTTCACAGTAGTAGTGTTTTAGAAAATAATTAAAGCCTCTTTATATTTCTAATAGTTAAATACGTTTAATTTCTTTGACAGTCTGTGTGGCTTCTCTTACCTGCTTTGTTCCAATACCTTAATGATAAAAGTACTTTACAATTTTTAAATCAATAACAAGGAAGTTAGTGGCAAACTGAATAATTGAAGAAAAACTATATAAATTCACAGAATCTTTATCATTGAAGCCTCCTGACATGCTTCTTTAGAATTTTTATTTAAATTATGCACCTTGGGGAGAGATTATTTGATTTTGTTCTATTGAAAATAGGTTTTATTCTCAGATAACATAGCCTGATTACAGTTTCCCTCCCCTTTACTCTACCCCACCTCCCCTTCTCCCTAGATACACCCCCTTTCTGTCTCTCATTAGAAAACAAGTCAGTATCTAGGGGGTGATAATTAAATAACATATAATAATAAGATAAAACAAAACTGATACATTGGGATAGGATAAAACAAACCAAGATAATGAAAAGAGCGAAGGAAAAGGCCCAAGAAACATACTGATATGCAATGCTCCCATTAAAACACAAAAAGAAAGCCATAGTATATACTAGATGATGCACTTTTTTTCAGCCTCCTCTTCGACCTCCTGCAGGATTCCCTGAACTCAGAGGGGAGGATTTGATAGAGATGAATGTTTCAGAGTCACGTTTTCTTCTTATCTGCATGTGTGGCTATGGGTCTCTGCACTTCTCCCTATCTACTACAGGATGAAGTTTCTTTGATGATGACCAGTAAGGCATTGATCTATGAGTATAGCACAATGTTATTAAGAGTCAATTTATTTCTAGTTTAAAAATATAATTAGTATTTTGCTTTACCCTAAGTCCCTGGGCTATCTAATATCATATTTTTGGTCACCAAAGCAGTATTGGGGATGGGTTTCATCTTGTGGCATGAGCTTTGTGTCAAATGAGATATTTCTTGGTTTCTTCACAAGCTTTGTGAAACCATTGCACTGGCATATCTTTAGGCAGGACAATATTATAGATCAAAGGGTTTATGACTGGGTTCATATGATGATTTGAATAGGGATGGTGCTCATAGATTCTTGTGTTTGAATGCTTGGGCACAGGAAATGCCAGTATTAAGAGGTGTGTGTGGCCTTGCTGGATTAGGTATGACTTTGTTGTAGGAAGTATGTAACTATGGGGACAGTATTTAAATTCTCCTATGCTCAAACATCTACATCTAGTGACATAGTTTTCTTATGTTCCCTTAAGATCTAGATGTAGCACTCTCAGCTCCTTTTCCAGCACCATATCTGCCTGTATACTTCCATGCTTCAATAATGACAATAATGAACTAAAACTTTAAACTATAAACCAACACCAAATTTAATGTTTTCCTTTATAAGAGTTTCTGTGGTCATGTTGTTTCTTCACAGCAATAAAACCCTAACTAAGACAGAAGTTGGTACCAGGGTTATTGTATTGATGTGATAGGCCTGGCCATGATATTGTTTAGAGGAATGAAGATTTAGGGATATCACATTAGGAAAGCAATGAAATGCCTTAAACAGAGATTATTTGACCACTTTAGGAAGACAATGGTAATAAGAATGATTTGAACTGTGGGGCCATAGCTCAAGAGCTTTCAGAGGAGAATTTGGCATGTTATTACCTAGAGAGCATTCTTGTGATATTTTGGTGAAGAATGTGGCAGCTTTTTAGTGAAGAATTTGCCTGAGGCTAAAGTGAAAAGTATATACATAACCCCACCAATATATACATATTAGTTATTGTTTTCTTATTTTTATAATGTTATATTTATAGTTGTACAATTAAATATAATTTTAATATATAATATATTTAAAATATAATTATATTTTAATAAATATAATTAATACAATTTTTATAATTGTATAATTTTATAATAACAATACCTTTGTTATTGTTATACTTGTTAGTTATTGGTTGTTGAGTTACTCTAATTTATTTGTTGGCTGTAATTTTCCATGGTAACCCCCAAAGACCTCAGGCTTCTGTCTACACTATAGGTTGCTATTCTTAAACTGACAACAAAGCCCCATTGTTGAAGGCAGCATCTATACAACTCATGAATATGGAAAAATTAATATGATACAGAGAGCCTTTACCTTTACATGCTAGTATCTTTGGTACAAAATGTATGCTGTATACTACCAAAGGAGAGTTATAATTGCTAACTGTCTTTGCAATTTATTTCTATGAAAGGACAACATAACCATAGCAACTCTTACAAAGGAAAACATTTAATTTGGGTTGTCTTATAGTTTCAGAAGTTTAGTCCATTATTTTCATGGCAGGAAGCATGGCAGTCTCCAGGGAGAAATTGCATCAGAAGTGGAGCCAAATGTTTTACATCTTGATCCAAAGGCAACAGAAGGAGACAATGTCAATGGACATAGATTGAATATAGGTATCCTTACAATCTTCTCCCATAGTGACACAATTCCGTCTACAAGGCCATACCTACTCTAACCAGCCACACAACCTAGTAGTGCCACTCCTTATGGGCCAAGCTTTCAAACACATGATTCTGTCAGGGCCATATTTATTCAAATTACCAAATTCACTCCCTGGCCCCATAAGCTTCTAGTCATAACATAATACAAAATGTATTTAGTCCAACTTCAAAAAGTTCCCATAGTCTATTACATCTGAACGATGTTTAAAAGTCCACCAAAGTTCAAAGTGTCTTCAGAGATACATACAATCTCTTAACAGTAATCCTCTATAAAATCAAAGCAAAAAAGCAGATCAAATACTTCTAACATATAATGGCACAGAACAAACTTTATTATTTTCTCCCTTAAGTTCTCTCCCTCTCCCTTTCCCTCTGCTCCCCCCATCCAAATGCATATCAGAGAAAAGGGAAATGAGCTAGCATAGTATATAAGACCAGCTCATATTCAAAATGAGAAAAATAATACATGTCTGCATGTCTCAATGGGGAAAGAATGAAGTCCCTACAGAAGAAAAAAATTATCTCACTAACTTACTTTATTTTCTTTATTTATTTATGTATTGGATATTTTCTTTATTTACATTTCAAATGTTTTCCTCTTTCCCAGTTCCCCCTTCTCCTAAACTCCCTACCCAATCCTCCCTCCCTCTGCTTCTATGAGAGTGTTCCTCTACCCACTCACCCACTCCCACCTCTCTACCCTTCATTCCCCTACACTGAAGCATCTAAGTCCTCTATTGTGGACCCCAAACTCAGTCCAATGGTTGATCGTGAGTATCTGCCTCTGTATTTGAAAAGTTCTGGCAGGGCTTTTCAGAAGACAGCCATATCAGGTTCCTCTCAGCATGCACTTCTTGGAATCCATAATAGTTTCTGGGTTTGGGAACTGTATATGGGATGAATCCCCACATTGGACAGTCTCTGGATAGCCTTTCCTTCAGTCTCTGCTTTACATTTTAACTCCATATTTGATTTTGTGAGTATTTTGTACTCCTAAGAAGGACCAAAGTACCCACACATTGGTCTTCCTTCTTCTTCAGCTTTATGTGGTCTGTAAATTGTATTTTGGTAATTTGGAGCTTTTGGGCTAAAATACAATTATCAGTGAGTACATATCATATGTGTTCTTTTGTGATTAGGTTACCTCACTCAGGATGAAATTTTCTAGTTCTATCCATTTGTCTAAGAATTTCATGAATTCATTGCTTTTAATAGTTAAATAGAACTCCATTGTGTAAATGTACCACATTTTCTATATCCTTTCCAGTTGATGGACATCTGGGTTCTTTCCAGCTCCTGGATATTAAAGACTATCATAAGTGCTATAAATAATAACAAATACCTTATAATCTGTTTTTCCCCAGGTTTGCAGTCTTCATGGTGAAAGAATAGCTATCAAACAGATACAGATATTTCTTATCTCCTGTATTAATAGTAACCACTGAAAAAATTATGATGACTAAGGCACACATAGAGATAGTATGGTGGATGTAAGGCAGGATCAGCTGGGAGGCACAGGTCACAGAAGCACCAGAGCAGCTGGGACAGGGTCCTTCCTACATTGATCTACAACCAGGAGGTACACCTGTTCCAGAGCTCCCTGTGCACCATTTGCCCAAGTGGAGAGATTGTCTCCAGGGAGTGCTCTGACCCCAGGAGTCAGGTGAGATCAACATTTTCTCTCTGCTGACTTTCTGAGGCAGGACCAGCCAGGAGGCACAGGCTTCAGAAGCTGCAGAGCACCTGGACAGGGTCCTTCATTCATCCATCTCCACCCCGGGGGGACAGCTGATCCACATACCTCTGCACAGTGGTCTTACCAGGGGAGAACTGGTCTCCCAGGAGTGCTGACACAGGCTTACAGACCCACAAGGGGAACAAGCTCCAGCAAGATAGAGCAAGAACATCTAACACCAGAGATTAACAGATGGCAAAAAAGCAAACACAAGAATCTTACCAACAGAAACCAAGAATACTTGACATCATGAGAACCCAGTACTCCTACCATAACAAGTCCTGGATACCCCAACACACCAGAAAAGCAAGATTTGGATCTAAAATCATATCTCAGGATGGTGATAGAGGAATTTAAGAAGGATATAAATAACTCCCTCAAAGAAATACAGGAGAACACAGGTAAACAGGTATAAGCCCTTAAAGAGGAAACACAAAAATCCCTTAAAGAATTATAGGAGAACATGAGTAAACAAGTAGAAGCCTTTAATTAGGAAACACAAAAATCCCTTAAATAATCACAGGAAAGCACATCCAAACATGTGAAGGAATTGAACAAAACCATCCAGGACCTAAAAGTGGAAGTAGAAGCAATGAAAAAATCACAGAGAGAGACAACTCTGAAGATAGAAAACCAAGGAAAGAAGTCAGGAACCACAGATGCAAGCATCACCAACAGAATACAAGAGATAAAAGAGAGAATCTCAGGTGCAGAAGATACCAGAGAAAACGACACAAAAGTCAAAGAAAACACAAAATGCAAAAAGATCCTAACCCAAAACATCCAGGAAATCCAGCACACAATGAGAAGACCAAACCTAAAGATAATAGATATAGAAGAGAGTGAAGACTCCCAGTTTAAAGGGCCAGTAAACATCTTCAACAAAATTACAGAAGAAAACTTCCCTAACCTAAAAAAGAGATGCCCATAAGCATACAAGAAGCCTACATAACTCCAAGTAGTTTGGACTAGAAAATAAATTCCTCCTGTCACATAATAATCAAAGCACCAAATGCAGAAAACAAAGAAAGAATATTAAAAGCAGTGAAGGCAAAAGGTCAAGTAACATATAAAGGCAGACCTACCAAAATTACACTAGACTTCTAGCCTGAGTCTATGAAAGCCAGAAGATCCTGGACTGGTGTCATACAGACCCTAAGAGGACAAAAATGCCAGCCTAGGCTACTATACCTAGCAAAACTCTCATTTACCATAGATGGAGAAACCAAGGTATTCCATGACAAAACCAAATTTACACAATATCTTTCCACAAATCCAGCCCATCAAAGGATAATAAATGGAAAAGTCCAACAAAAGCAGGGAAACTACATCCTAGAAAAAGCAAGAAAGTAATCTTCCAACAAATCTAAAATAAGATAGCCATGTGAACAGAATTCCAACACTAACAACAAAAATAACAGGAAGCAACAATTACTTTTCCTTAATATCTATTAATATAAATGGACTCAATTCCCCCAATAAAAAGACAGACTATTAGACTGGGTACATAAACTGGACTCAACAAACCCACCTCAGTAACAAAGACAGACACTACATCAGAATAAAAGGCTGTAAAACAATTTTCAAAGCAAATGGTCCCAAGAAACAAGCTGGCCATTCTAATATAGAATAAAATGGACTTTCAATCTACAGTGATCAAAAAAGACAAGGAGGGAAACTTCATACACATTAAAGGTAAGATCTGCCAAGATGAACTCTATTTCTGAACCACTTTGCTCCAAATGCAAGGGCATCTACATTCATAAAAGAAACTTTACTAAAGCTCAAAGCACATATTGCACCACACACAATAATAGTGGGAGACTTCAACACCCTATCTCTGCAGTGGTTAGATCATGGAAACAGAAACTAAACAAGCACACAGTGAGACTAACAGAAATTATGAAACAAAAGGATTTAACAGATATCTATAGAACATTTTATCCTAAAACAAAAGGATATACCTTCTTTTCAGTACCTCATGGTACCTTCTCCAAAATTGACCATATAATTGGTCACAGATCAGGCCTCAAGAGATATAAGAAGATTTAAATAATTCCTTGTATCCTATCAGATCACCATGGACTAAGGCTGCTTCTCAATCACAACATAAACAATAGAAAGCCCACACACATGTGTAAGCTCAACAACACTCCACTCAATGTTAACTTGATCAAGGTAAAAAATAAAGAAAGAAATTAAAGACTTTCCAGAGTATAGTGAAAATGAAGCCACAACATACCCAAACTTATGGGACAGAATGAAAGCAGTCCTAAGAGGATTCATAGCTCTGAGTGCTTCCAAAAAGAGACTGGAGATAGCATACACCCGCAAATTGACAGCACATCTGAAAGCTCTACAACAAAAAGAAGCAAATTCACCAAAGAGGAGTAGACTACAGGAAATAATCAAACTCAGGGCTGAAATCAACCAAATGGAAGCAAAAAGAACTATACAAAGAACCAACCAATCCAGGAGCTGGTCCTTTGAGAAAATCAACAAAATAGATAAACTCTTAGCCAGACTAACTAGAGGACAGAGAGACAGTATCCTAATTAACAAAAATCAGAAATGAAAAGGGACATATAACAACAGAAACTAAAGAAATGCAAAAAATCATGAGATCCTACTACAAAAGCCTATACTTAGCAAAACTGGAAAATCTGGATGAAATGAACAATTTTAGAAACAGATACCAGGTACCAAAGTTAAATCAAGATCAGATAAATGATCTAAACAGTGCCATAGCCTCTATACAAATAGAAACAGTCATTAATAGTCTCCCAACCAAAAAAAAATCGCAGGACTAGATGGATTTAGTGCAGAGATTTATCAGACCTTCAAAGAAGACCTAATACCAATACTCCTCAAACTATTCCACAAAATAGAAACAGAAGATATTCTACCCAATTCATTCTATGAAGCCACAATTACTTTGATACCTAAACCACACAAAGACCTATCAATGAAAGAAAACTTCAGACCAATTTCCCTTATGAATATCAATGCAAAAATAATAAAATTCTTGCAAACTGAATCAAGAACACATCAAAATGATCATGCTTCATGATTAAGTAGGCTTCATCCTAGGTGTGCAGGGATTGTTCAATATACAGAAATGTATCAATGTAATCCACTCTATAAACAAACTCAAAGAAAAACACCATATGATCATCTCAATAGACACTGAGAAAGCATTTGACAAAATCCAACATCCCTTCATAATAAAAGTCTTGGAAAGATCAGGAATTCAAGACACATACATAAACATAGTAAAAGCAATATACAGCAAACCAGTAGCCAACATCAAACTAAATGGAGAGAAACTTGAACCAATTCTGTTAAAATCAGGGACCTGGCTAGGCTGCCCACTTTCTCCCTACCTATTCAATAATGTTCTTGGAGTCTTAGCTAGAGCAATTAGACAACAAAAGGAGGTCAAAGGGATACAAATTGAAAATGAAGAAGTCAAATTATCACTATTTGCTGATAATATGGTAGTATACTTAAGTGACCCCAAAAATTTCACCCGAGAACTCCTCCAGCTTATAAACAACTTCAACAAAGTAGCTGGATATAAAATTAACTCAAGCAAATCAGTGGCCTTCCTCTACACAAAGGATAAAGAGGCTGAGAAAGAAATTAGGGAAACAATGCCCTTCACAATAGTCACAAACAATATAAAATACCTTGGTGTGACTCTAACTAAGCAAGTAAACGATATGTATGACAAGAACTTTGAGTCTCTGGAGAAGGAAATCAAAGAAGATCTCAGAAGATGGAAAGATCTCCCATGCTTGTGGATTGTCAGGATTAATATAGTAAAAATGACCATCTTACTGAAAGCCATCTACAGATACAATGCAATCCCCATCAAAATTCCAACTCAATTCTTCACAGACTTAGAAAAATCAATTTGCAAATTCACCTGGAAAAACAAAAAAAAACCTAGGATAGTGAAAACTGTTCTCAACAATAAAAGAACTTCTGGTGAAATCACCATCCCTGACCCTTAGTGGTACTACAGAACAATTGTGATAAAAACTGTATGGTATTGGTACAGTGACAGGCAGCTGGATCAGTGGAATAGAATTGAAGACCCAGAAATGAACCCACACACCTATAGCCACTTGATCTTTGACAAAGGAGCTAAAAGCATCCAGTGGAAAAAAGACAGGCTTTTCAACAAATGGTGCTGGCTCAACTGGGGCCTAACATGTAGAAGAATGCAAATTGATCCATTCCTATCTCTGTGTACATAGCTCAAGTCCAAGTTGATCAAGGACCTCTACATAAAACCAGATACACTGAAACATACAGAAAAGAAAGTGGGGAAAACCCTTGAACTCCTGGGCACAGGGGAAAATTCCCTGAACAGAACACCAATAGCTTATGTTCTAAGATCAAGAATTGACAAATGCAATCTCATAAAATTGCAAATCTTCTGTAAGGCAAAAGACACTAACAATAGGACAAAACAGTAACCAACAGATTGGGAAAAGATCTTTACGAATCCTATGTCTGATAGAGAGCTAATATCCAATATATATGAAGAACTCAAGAAGATAGACTCCAGAGAAACAAATAACCCTATTAAAAAAAGTGGAGTACAGAGCTAAATAAAGAATTCTCAACTGAGGAATACCGAATGGCTGAGAAGCATCTAAAGAAATGTTCAACATCCTTAGTTAATCAGGGAAATGCAAATCAAAACAACCCTGAGATTCCACCTCACACCAGTCAGAATGGCTAGGATAAAAACTCAGGTGACAGCAGATGCTGGCGAGGTTGTGGAGAAAGAGAAACACTCCTTCATTTCTGTTGAGATTGCAAGCTGGTACAACCACTCTGGAAATCAGTTTGGCAGTTCCTCGGGAAATTGGACATAGTACTGCCAGAGGACCCAGCTATATCACTCCTGGGGATATACCCAGAAGATTCCCCAACATGTAATAAGAACACATGCTCCACTATGTTCATAGCAGCCTCATTTATAATAGCCAGAAACTGGAATCAACCTAGATGTCCCTCAACAGAGGAATGGATACAGAAATTGTGGTACATCCACACAATGGAGTACTACTCAGGTATTAAAAACAATGAATTTGTGAAAATCTTTGGGAAATGGATGGATATGGAGAATATTATCCTGAATGATGATAATAAAAGAACACATAGTGTGCACTCTGATAAGTAGATATTAGCCCAGAAGATCAGAATACACAAAGAACAATCCCCTATCCAAGAAACTCAAGAAGAAGGAAGACCAAAGTATGTATACTTCATTGTTTCTTAAAAGGGAGAACAAAATACCCATGAAAGGAGTTGCAAAGACAAACTATGGAGCAGAGACTGAATGAAGGACAATCCAGAGACTGCTCCTTCTGGGAATCCTTCTCATATTCAATCACCAAACCTACTCACTACTGTGGATGCCAGCAAGTGCTGGCTGACAGGAACCTGATATCACTGTCTCCTGAGAGGCTCTGACAGTATCTGACTAATACAGAAGTAGAGGCTCACAGCCATCCATTGGACTGAGCACAGGTTCCTCACTGAAGGAGCTAGAGAAAGGACCCAAAGAGCTCATGGGTTTGTAGCTCCTTAAGAAAAACAACAATACGAACTAACTCGTACCCTCTTAGCTACCAGGGACTCAACCACCACCCAAAGAGTACACATGGTGGGACTCATGGCTCCGGCTGCATATGTAGCAGAGGATGGCCAAGTGGGTCATCAATGGGAGGAAAGGCCCTCCATCCTGTATAGGGGAATGTGTAGGCCAGGAAGTTGCCAGGATGGATTGGTGGGCTGGGGGAGGAAGGAGGGATTAGGGTTCTGGTTTTTTTTTTTTGGTGGGGAAACCGGAAAAGGAGATATCGTTTGTAATGTAAATAAAGAAAATATCTTATAAAGAAAAAGATAGTAAGGTGCAGAGAGGAGGGCAACTAGTCTCACGGCTACTTTACCTTACTGTATAGTAAAAAGTGAGCCTATGAAGAAATAGAAGAAACTGACATAGCAAACAAAAGTTGATAGGACACCTGAGAAACTCACGAAGTTTTCCTTCACATTTTTCTGGGAAGAATGCACCTTCTTCACACTAGGTCATAATATTCTGAAAATGTCATAAGCAACCTAACACCAGAAGACTGGAGTTTTGCAATTAATTTGATGATAGATTGTTTTTATACAAATGCCTGATTTTCTGATGATAGAGAATATCATTCTAATTGGACTCTGAGCAGCTGTGGACATCACTTGTTGTTTCTTTTGTTCTGTGTCCTAAGGTTTTGTCAGTCATAAGTCTC
>JADRCD010152137.1:0-13595 GCA_019843815.1 Montemys delectorum
CATTTATCAATTGTTGATCCTAGAGCCTGAGCCATTGGTGTTGTTCAGGAAATTTTCCCCTATACCAATGCATTCAAGGCTATTTCCCACTTTCTCTTCTATTAGATTCAGTGTATCTGGTTTTCTGTTGAGGCTCTTGATCCACTTGTATTTGAGCTTTGTGCAGGGTGATAAATATGGATCTATTTGCATTCTTCTACATGCAGACTGCCAGTTAGAGCAGCACCATTTGTTGAAGATGCTTTCTTTTATCCACTGTATGGTTTGGGCTTCTTTGTCAAAGATCAACTGATCACAGGTATGTGGCTTTATTTCTGGGTCTTCAATTCTATTCCATTTATCTACCTCCTGTATCTGTACCAATACCATGCAGTTTTTATCACTATTGCTCTATAGTACACCTTGAGGTCAGGGATAGTGATTCCCACAGAAGGTCTTTTATTTTTGAGAATTGTTTTCACTATCCTGGGTTTTTTTGTTTTTCCATATGAAGTTGAGAATTGCTCTTTCAAGGTCCATAAAAATTGTGTTGGAATTTTGATGAGGATTACATTGAATCTATAGATGGCTTTTGGTAAGGTGGTCATTTTCACAATGTTAATCCTACTGATCCATGAGTGTTGGCGATCTTTCCGTCTTTTGAGGACTTTGATTTCTTTCTTCAGGGACTTGAAGTTCTTGTCATATGGATCTTTCACTTGCTTGGGTAGAGTTATGCCAAGATATTTTATGTTATTTGTGGTTATTATGATGGGTGTTATTTCCTTAATTTCTTTCGCAGCCAACTTATCATTTGTATAAAGGAAGGCTACTAAATTTATGAGTTGATTTTGTATCCAGCCACTGTGCTGAAGTTGTTTATCAGCTGTAGGAGTTCTCTGGTAGGATTTTTGGAGTTGCCTATGTATATTGACAATAGTGATATCTTGCTGCAGGCATAAATAGTTTACAGCCTACTTATAATTAGAGTTCAACTTCTCCTCTAACCCTCCACCCACCAAAGGTAATGGAAACGAAAAGTTATTAGGACATGGGGGAAATGGACCTGCTCAGCAATAGTTCTTTTGGGGTGAGCATGGTCTTCTTTGTTAGCAGTTCAGTCCCATAGCAAATGCTTAATACTACTCTGCAGCCACAGACAAGTCCTCTAGGTAGGCAGACAGCACACACGAATTGGCAGTTATAGACCAATCCTTATGGCAGGCAGACAACATATATGAATTGGCACCTACAGACCAATCTTTTTGGCAGACAAAACAAGGCACAAACCATCAGCTGTTCTTATCCTGAAGGAACCCTTAGGCTTGAGAACCGGCCTGATGTAAGGCCATGGAAATAGCATACTGCCTCAGGAACCTCACAAACAGTTCTTGGGTGAGCTTCTCTAAGTGGCAGCATGGCGAAGAATAGCAAGACAGAACAAACCAAATCAATGCTCTGTGCTCATCTTCCACTGTCTGTGTGGTCATACTTATACACCTTCATCAGGGTCCTTTCATGTGTAAGCTTTCACAAGACATCCTTTCACCTGTGTGCCCCAGCAAAGCATCATTTGACATAACTAACTTTCCAAAGAAACTAGAAGTTTCCACTTCACCTTGACTTCTTCCTTTCCAATTTATATACCCTTGACCTCCTTTTGTTCTTTAATTGTTCTAGCTAGAACAAATAGAGAGAGAGAGAGTGGGCAGCCTTGACATGTCCTTGATTTTAGTGGAATTGCTTTAAGTTTCTCATCATTTAATTTGATGCTGTCTGTTGTTTTGCTGTATATTGCTTTTGCTATGTTTAGGTATGTGTTTTTAGTATGTTTAGGAGATTAAATATTCCTCATCTCTCCAAAACTTTTAGCATGAAGAGGTGTTGTATTCTGTCAAAGGCTTTTTCAGCATCTAAAGAGATAAGCATGTGATTTTTCTTCTTTAAATTTGTTTATATAGTGGATTACATTGATGAATTTTCATATATTGAACCATCCCTGCATCCCTGGAATGGAGCTTACTTGGTTGTGGTGAATAATGCTTTTGATGTATTCTTGGATTCAGTTTGTGAGAATTTTGTTGAGTTTTTTTTACATCAATCTTCATAAATAAAATTGATCTGAAGTTCTCTTTTGTTGTTTGGTCTTTGTGTGGTTTAGGTATCAGAATAACTGTGCCTTCATAGAATGAATTAGATAATATTCCCTCTGTTTCTGTTTTGTTGAATAGTTTGAGGAGTATTGGTATTAACTTTTTTTGAAGGTCTGATAGAATTCTACACAAAAACCATCTGGCCCTTGGCTTTTTTGTTGTTGTTGTTGTTGTTAGGAAGTGTTTAATTACCTTTTCTACTTCTTTTGGGGTTTAGGGACTGTTTGGATAGTTTACCTGATCTTGATTGTAACTTTGATATGTGTCTAGAAGTCATCATTTCATCTAGATTTTCCAGTTTTGTTGAGTATAGAATTTTTGTAGTAGGATCTGATATTTTTTTAAATTTCCTCAGTTTCTGTTGTTATCTTTCTCTTTCATTTCTGATTTTCTTAGTTGGTATACTGTCTCTGTGCCCTTTAGTTAGTTTGGCTAAGGGTTTATCTTGTTGATTTTCTCAAAGAACCAGCTTTTGTTGGTTTATCATGTTGATTTTCTCAAAGAACCTGCTCTTTTTTTGTGTGTTGATTATTTGTATTATTCCCTTTTTTCTAATTGGTTGATTTCAACGCTGAGTTTGGCTATTTCCTGCCATCAACTCCTCTTGAGTGTGTTTGCTTCTTTTCGTTCTAGAGCTTTCAAGTGTACTGGTAAGTTGTTAGTATAAGATCTCTCCAATTTCTTTATGAAGGCACTTGGTGCTATGAACTGTCCTATTAATACTGCTTTCATTGTGTCCCATACATTTCTGAAAGCTATGCCTTCATTTTCATTGAATTCTAGAAAGTCTTTAATTTCTTTCCTTATTTCTCCTCTGGCCAAGTTATCATTGAGCAGGGAGTTGTTCAGTTTCCATGAGTATGCGGGCTTTCTGTTGATTTTGTTGTTATTGAAGTCCAGCCTTGGTCCATGGTGATCAGATAGAATGCATGGGATTATTTCAGTCTTCTTATATCTGTTTAGTATTGCATCGTGTGGTCAGTTTTGGAGAAGGTTCTATGAAATGCTGAGAAGTATGTATATTCTTTTGTTTTGGGGTGAAATGTTATGTAAATATCAATCCATTTGCTTCATAGTTTCGTTATTTTCATTGTATCTTCTGTTTAGTTTCTGCTTCGATGACTTGTCCATTGGTGAGTGTGGTGTTGAAGGATCAATGTGTTTTTTGAGCTTTAGTAAAGTTTATTTTATGAAAGTGGATGCCCTTGCATTTTGATTTTTAAGTCTTGGGCTGTTTTGCTGAATTCCTTCACCTGCTTGATTGGAATTTCCTGCACTTCTTTAAGGAATTTGTTTCTTCTTTAAGGGCTTCTACCTGTTTGCCTGTGTTTTCTTGTATTTCTTTAACAGAGTTGTTTGTATCCTCCTTAAAGGTGTCTTTTGTCTTCATGAGATGGGATTTTAGGTCTTCAGGTATGTTAGGATAGCCGAGGCATGCTGTGGTAGAACTGGGTTCTGATGTTGCCGAATTACATTGACTTCTGTTGCTTATGTTCTTGTGCTGCCTTTCACCATCTGGTTACCTCTGGTGTTAACTGGCCTGGGTGTTTTTTGTCTGAAGCAGGCCTCCTTGGAGGCAGAAGAGCTGTATGACTTGTGTTAGAGCAGGCCTTCTGGGAGGCAAGCAGTGCTGTCTCTGTGTAGGGCAGACCTCCTATGTCCTTGGTTAGAACAGACCTCCTGGTAGACAGGCTGGCTTTGGAGTCCAGGGCATATATGTGGATGTACCATGGGTTCAAGTGGAAGTGCAGAATGGAAGGTCCATGGGACTCAGGCAAAGCAAGATTGATCCCACATCTGCTGGGCCCTATGTGTCCCTGATGGTGTAGGTATTGGGGCAGAGGTCCCATCTGTGTTCCTAGTTATGGCAGACCTCCTAAGAGAGAGGTAGGCTGTGGTGTCTGGGGGGTGCCAGCATGCTGTTATGCTATGGATTCAAGTGGAGATATAGACCAAAAGAAGGGAACCTCATACTTTATTCATTCACTTTATATTCTAGACATACTAACCCACACAAAATTTTTCAATTTAGTCATTACTATTGCTTGATTGAGGCCCTCAAAGATCACTGGTGTGGCAATGTGGGGGACAGTACTATCTTTAGGACTTCCTTCAGTGATGATCTGTGACGTAGAAGTGTAAGATGAAATAAACTCCCTCCCAAGTTGCTTCTGGTCATAGTATATTACCACAGCAGTAGAAATGCAAAGACATAACTTGACCCTGATCTTGAATGTACTCTACCACTCAAGGGTTTGGATCCCCAGCTTGCTCACTATTGGGAAAGTTTGAGACCCCAAATGTCATATGATACCTGGAATTTCCAAAATCATGTATACCCAAACCATGCCTCACCTCTTGGATGCAGGACTGCTCACCCTCTGCTGCTTGGTGCCTGAGGCTCTGTAGGCTTGTGAACACAGAGACCTGTGTTATCCCAAGTCACTAGTTGTACTACATGACATCTAGAGCTTGGCAGGTCTGTGCACCTCATACTGTCCATGTCCAGTTACTGCACTGCACCTCCACCATCCAGAACACACCCAAAGCCTACCTCTTCTTGGGCTACTAGAATGCACATCATGGGATTGGTTTCTTAAATAATTTTGAGATATAGTATCTATCTTCATTCTAACCACTTTTATTCATTCAGTTGACAATTCTAGTTTTTCTATTTTGAAAATTTTTAATTTACTTTTATGTTTAGATTTAAATCTATCATCTTGTCATCTATTCCCATTTGCTGTTCCAGCTCTGTTCTTAGTACCTCATTCTTTTCTTACTTGTCCCAAATTGATTTTTAAGATACTCCACTTCTCTATTACTTGATAATTATAACCTCCTATTTGTTTCATACAGGTTACTTTTAATATTATAATACTTTCCTTTGTTTTTTTCACTGTTGTGGATTAAACATAGGACTTCATGAATAATAATAGGTAAAGTTCTACCACTAAGCTACATCCTCAACCACCCTTTTACTTTTTATTTTTGAAACAGGGTCTCACAAAGTTTGCCTTAATCTCTGTCAGTAGCCCAAGTTGGCCATGAACTTGTGATACCCCTGTTTCTCCTCTCACATCTCTGGGATTCTAATCCTTCTATAGCTTTTACCTTCTAGCTTCTTCTAGGCCTTCCTCTAGCTCTTTTCCTTAGTATTAGTATTAGTATTACTTAATAAGCATATTGAATTTTTGGCACTATTTTTTGGTTCATTGGTTTCTTATTTGGGAAAGTCTTTTTAATGAAACTTTTATAATTTGTAGATAATTGAACACTCATTTGGAATCATAAGAACTAATAGAGATCACACATTACTTCTTCTGGTTTTTATTTATGATGGTGTCTTGTAAAATCATAGAAACAGAATCATAACTGTGCTGTGGACATTGATGTAATCCATTGCAGCTGCCTAGTTTTATATCAACCTGACAACAAACTAGAAGCATCAGGGAGGAGGGAGCCCCAATTGAGAAAATTCTTCCAGAAGACTGGGCTGTGGGCATGTCTGTAGAGACCTTAGTCATGGTGTTTACCATAGCAATAGTAACCATAACTAAGACATATGTCGAACTTATTTTCCCAATTTTACTTATGACTTTGTGTGCATGCATATGTGCTGTCTATCAATTTTATGACTTGTAGGTTTAGGCATATACTACACAAGCAAGAACTGTTGCAACCGTGACACCCATGTAGGCATTGATGACTCCTTTTACCCTGTATCTTGAGCAGCAACAGCCCCTTCCTAACACCTCATCACCAGTCTCCTGTTGTTTAACTTTTTCATCCTATTTTTATGGTATTTAGGTATGCTTCTTTGTATTTGTTCCTTTGTTGTGGCACTAAGCATTAGAGCATACACAAGTGGCTTATTAGATTGTATGTTGCCAACAAGTCTACCACCTGAACATATTGGTATTTTAGCATTTACTGTCAGGATCTATGATGCTGGCTCAACACAACTCTTCCCAAGCTTATTTTAGTTTGAAAAACTTTAGCATATGCTTACACGATTCCTGAATAACATCTATTTCCTGTTATAACTATCAAATATTTGAGGCTTGGAATTCTATGCAGAAACCTATTTCAACAGATCTTTTCATTTGAAAACCATATAGTACTGGTTTTAACCATTAACAAATCAAATATCCATCTTGAAAATCTATCATATAGTATATTTATACTCTTTCTGGTACTATGCATACATATAATATATTTATATTGTTGCCTATTACGTCTATTGCTTCATATGTAACTGTAAAAATTGATAGTAGTTTTTAACTAGTTTATGAATTATTTTTACTGTTCTAGACTTGAAATGTACAAGTGTTATGAAGGTGACACGTTAGCCTATTGTGCACCCAGAAAAGCCATCATAGACGACTCCTGAGACTTGCCACTATCACAGCATGCTTTCTCTTTGAAACAGGCACAGCCTCAGAGCCTGCCATCATACTTCCTTCTAAGCAGATCAAAATTCACAGAAGAATTCAAGAAAAAAATTGGTTTCTCTCTCTCCTATAATGGTAATTATTTAGATGAGTTATTAAATTATTTTACTTTCCAGTTTCAGAAATAAAATGAACATCTACATTCAATTCTAACCTAATTTTAAGTAATTGAATTTTCACCATTAGTCTTATAATAGCTGTTTGTTTTAGAAATAGTGTATTGTTAAGTTTATAAAGTATAATTGTGCTTCCAAGTGCCCCAAATGCTAGGATACTTCTTATTCTTGACTGGTTGTTGTACACATATTTCTTGGTCACGTGAAACAAATTTACACCATCGCTAATGGTTTAGGTGAGTGACATCATCTTCTTAGGTGAGTGACATCATCTTCTTAGATAAGTGACATCATCTTCTATGACTAACTCTCCAGGAAATGACTCCTCATTGTTCACAGATAGCCAGCAGATCACAATCTAGCTATATTTTGCACTGCACCTTTATTTCTAGTATTTTCTCTCATGTTCTATTTCAGAGCAGAGTTGTGAAGTATTAATAGTTATACTTTTATGAATAACCAATTTATTTATAGTTCCCCTTCAATGTTGTTGTTTCTACTGTCATAGTAATAAAAACGCATCAAATTTCTACTGCAATATTTCTTCAATTTTTAATTTTTCTAGATCTTAATACACTCCTGTATTAGATATGTTCATCTATTTCCTGTTAAGACTATCAAATATTTGAGGCTTGGGATTCTATACAGAAAAGTTCAATTCACTGTTTCAGGGGTTCAAGGGTATGGGAGCAACTTCAGCTTGGCTCTAGACATCTATCGGAAAGCACAGGATCTAAGAGCAATAAATAAATGGCTGGGGAGGGAATGAAGACAAGATATATGCTAAAGAATTTTATAAATTTATTCAGTGTATGCGTGTGTGCGTGTGTGTGTGTGTGTGTGTGTGTGTGTGTGTCACATCTATGTAATTAGAGGACAATTTGAAGGAACTGGGTTTTTTCCCTTCTACCATCAGTTTCTGTGATTGAACTCAGATTATCAGACTTAGTGGCAAGTACCCTTACCTACTTATCTACTTTCCAGCCTTGATTTTTGTGTGTGTGTAGACATTTAAATTTTTTTCTTTCTTTCTTCTCTCTCTTGTTCTTTTTTTTTCATTAATTTATTTTTTTATTCACTTTACATCCCAGTCACTATCCCACCTCCCTCCTCTCCTCTCAGTCTCACTCCCCCCATTACCTTCACCCTTTCTCCTCAGAGGAGGGAATCCTTACCTTGGGTACCATCTGGCCCTGGGACATCTAATCTCAGAAGGACATAGTACATCCTCTCCCACTAAAGCCCAACCAGACAGTCCCACTAGGGTTAACTTAGCTAAGTTCCTTCTACAGAGTCAGAGTCAGTCCCCACTCCAGTTGCTAGGGGATCCCCATGACAACCAAGCTGCACATCTGGCTACAAATGTGTAGGGGGCCTAGGTCCAGCTACTGTGTTTTTGGTTGGTGGTTCAGTCACTGTGAGCTCCAATGGGCCCATATAGTTGACTCTGTAATTTTTGTGGTGTCTTTAACCCCTCTGGCTCCCTCAACCTATCCCCAACTCCCCAAGCTCTGCCTGATGTTTGGCTGGGTCTCTGCATCTGTTTCCATCCACTGCTAGACAAAATCTCTCAGGAGACAGTTATGCTAGGCTCCTGTCTGCAAGCTTAGCTGAGTATCGGTATCACTAATAGTATCAGGTTGGCTTTCTGCTATGAAATGGGTCTCAAGTTGGGCCAGTGGTTGATTGGTCATTCCCTGAGTGTCTGCTCCATCTTTCTCTTCATCTTTTATAGGAAGAACACATTTTGGGTGGAAGGTTTTGTGGGTGGGTTGAAGTGCCCCCTCCTCCTCTGGAAGTTCCCCCTGCCTATAGAGATGGCCTGATCAGTCTCCATATCTCCCACTGCTAGGAATCTCAGCTAAGGTCACCCCCAAAGACTCCCAGGAGCCTCCTTGTCCCAGGTCTCTGGCTACTGCCAGAGATTCCCCAACCCCCAATTCTGTTCTCTGTCACAATCTTTGCCTGCCCCCTCTTCCTGCACCTGAGCCCTTTCCCCATTCCCCTCTTCACCCCCTCTCCCACTCAATTCCCTCCATCCAGCTAACTCTGAGTGAGATTCATGCATTCCTCCCTTGGGCCTTTCTTACTATTTAATTTCTTTGGGTCTGTACATTATAGCATGGTTTTTCTGTACTTTATGGCTAATGTTCACTTATAATTGAATACATACTCTGTATGTCTTTCTGGGTCTGGATTACATCAGTCAGGATATTTTCTAATCCCATTCATTTGCCTGCAAATTTTATGATGTCTTTGTTTTTAATAATTGAGTAGTGTTCCATTGTGTAGCTGTACCACATTTTCTTTATTCTTCAGTTGAAGGACATCTAGGTTTTTTCCAGTTTCTGGCTATTATGAATAAAGCTGCTATGAACATAGTTGAGCAAGTCTTTATGGTGTAAGTGGAGTGTTGAGGTAGAACTATTCCCAGCTTTCTGAAAAACCACTAAATGGATTTCCAAAGTGGTTGAACATGTGTATGAACTACCACCAGCAATAGAAGAGTATTCCCCTTGCTCCACATCCTCACCAGCATGTGCTGTCATTTGAGTTTTTTATCTTAGCCATTCTGGGAGGTGTAAAATGGAATCTCAGAGTCATTTTGATTTGTATTTTCCTGATTACTGAGACATTGAACATTTCTTTAGGTGCTTCTCAGCCATTAGAGATTCCCCTGTTGAGCATCCTCTGTTTAGCTCTGTAAGTTTGTTGTTGTCTAATTTCTTGAGTTCTTCGTGTAGTTTGGATATTAGCCCTCTGTCAGCTGTAGGGTAAAGATCTTTTCCCATTCTGTAGGCTGCAGTTTTGTCCTATTGGCAGTGTCCTTAGCCTTGCAGGAGCTTTTTGGTTTCACGAGGTCCCGTTTATTAATTGTTGATCTTAGTGCCTGAGCTATTGGTGTTCTGCTCAGGAATTTGTCTCCTGTGCCAATGTGTTCAAGGTAGTTGTAGTTCCCCACCTACTTTCTCTTCTATTAGATTTAGTGGACACTAAGCTTTAAATTACCTTCACCTATTGTGTATCATAAAATATTACTGTCAGTGTGCTTCATTGGTCCATGAACTATAATTTGTTCCATGATGTATACATACATCACAGAGTCAAAACTGGAAACAAACTGCATTAAACCCCAGTGAGGAAGAGAGTGCATGGTTTCAGTTCTTTATGCCCTCACTCATGAGTTAACACATGAGATATCATAATTGTGGTCATCTCATAGAAGCTTGGAATAGAACAGGAAAAGCGGCCACTTTGTCAACAGGGAACATGTATAGATCTTCAAGTAAATCCCAGATGGAAAGAACTCAAGATGGAACCTGGCATGTTAAAATCCCATCCATAGAGGTACCTAATCTACCTTTGTAATTAACCCTCACAGAGCCCTCTACTTCAGTAGCGCTAAACAAAGACTTGGGTGACCTTAAGTAGCATGCTAAGATCCAGAGACATAAAAATGTGTGTCTCCAAGCTCAGTGTTCTCTCCTGAAGTGAATTAGCATGATGGCTCTCTCCACTGCCATAGCTGCTGATCTCAATGTTAGCCACAGAAAGCAATCGCCTCTCAGGTGCTCCAAGTCTCGATTCTTGCACTTCCTATGGGATGTGAATATATAACGTGTACAGGTGCACGGATAGAAGAGGGCGTTAAGTTCCCTTGAGCTGAATGACGGTCTGGATGATTGCAAGCCACCTGACACAGGTGCTAAAAACTGAACTCCATCCCTCCTAACCACTGAGTCATCTCTCCAGCCCCCTTGCAGGACTTTAGAATTGTTATTCAGTATATTTGAGCCTTGATTTTCTATGAATGGGAGGAGAACCATGACACTGTTATTGGTTTCACAGATAAGAGCAGGAGAATGAGAATGTTTGGATGAGTACAAAACATTTTAAACCTTGGTGGGCGGGTGGGAGCTGGAGAGATGGCTCGGCAATTAACACACATGCTGCTCAATCACAAGGCCCAGAGTTCAGACCCCAGTGGTGACATCAGTTACAAACACCTGTAACTCCAGCTCCAAGGAATCCAGCTCTCTCTTCTGGCTCCCGAGGACATGTGTCATGCATGCTTGCAAAGATGCATACGTACAACCACATGCATATGCACATGCACATACACATAAATAAAATAAAATAAATCTAAGGGAGACAGGCAGTTGAACACAGGGCCCAAATGCTTTACCATCAAGCTACATCCCAGCCGTAATGTCTGGAATTTATGTTTTCTTAATTGGCTCTGACCTTACTTTTTCCATTCTGAGAAATGGGCATACATCTATGTATGGTTCAGTCATAGTGCTTTCAAACCCTGTGGAACTTTGTGCATGCCTGGATGCAGCTCTGGTAACTATGCCACCTCAGTGTGGGAGAGATCTGTATCTGTGGGTATTTCGATAACTAGAACACCCTGTTCTGGGCAAAGACAACCTTTCACTGGTTGGATTTTGATCCCTCCACACCCACACGCAACATGGTGACTCCTGCAAGACTATATCTGTTCCTTGAACTAAATGGGAAGTTAGAGTCCTATCTATCTTCTCTTAAATCATAACAGTATTGGTGGTAATTGTTTTTGGTCCTTTAAGGAAAGGGTTGTCTGACTTTCCTTGCTTTGGAACATAATGAGCCTCAGAATAGTTCACCGTTTCAGTTAACATCTGTAAAAGCATCAGGAAAACCGAATGCTTCCTGGAATCTTACAGCTTTCTATACCTATTTAGGTAGGTACTTGCTTTCCAAAACTTTCTAACTTTAGTGGAACCAACAATTCTTTGGGGGTTGGGAGTTACACAGAAGAAAAGTGACTGTTGTTTGGCTTGTTGTTGTGGCAAGTGGAGAGAACCAAACAGAAGTGTTGATGACAATGTCACCTTTCCACTCTTTGACAAAGCCTGTCTCCCAAACAGCATCACACTCTAGATTCCAGCAGTAGTAGATTAAATGTGGTTAGAGGACCTCGCTGGACCTGGTGCTTTTGGCTTCTTTGGAAGTGGGTAGTAAGGACAGCCATCAGCTCAGACCTTCTGCTCTGTTTTCAAATGCCACATCAGAACATGTATGCAGAAACTCCACTTCATGAGGGAACCCACAAGCTAGCAACACTTCCTGGCACACCTTAGGCATTGGAATACCAACTCTTACCCCTCCCTACTCACTTTGAGACGTGATCTGGTGATGAGGTATAATATTGGTTATCTCTGTTAGCACAGCACATGGTGGGGATGTGAGGAACTATCAGCAAGTCTCTGTTCTGAGCCATGATTTGGAGACTGTACCCCAAGTTGGCACTGATAGAGGATGAGCTTGCAGAAAAGGGGGCTGTGGTATAGATGTGCATGAAAACAGATCCCTAGAGCCTGTTGGACCAAAATTTGCTTTTCAGTCAGTTAACTGACTTTTTCTTCTAGACATTTCCAAAAATAATGGCGATTATTTCTGCATGAAATTCAGTGACTCAATAGCAAGTCAGGAATCAGGGATAAAGCCCTTCTCCTTGCCAGGAGTGGATAATTTGGTGAGTTATCACTGGATTCTGTTCTCATTTAGTAGCTTCAAGCAGTTCAGTACTGGGAAAACAGAAACTATACTTACCTTCTCCAACATGGAGTGGTGGAGTTCTGTGTGGCCGGATGAGTTTGGAATTGACCTGCAAAAATTCACTAAGTATTTGCCTCACACAAGATCTCAGTATAGCAAGCCTGATCTCTTTCAACCTGTAAACTGAGTAAGAAACATCATTTTACCATTGAATTCTGCATCATAATCTTTATCTTTCTCATCTCTCCTTATTTTAAAACACCTGTGAAATTAGATGCCATCTCCAGTTTAACAGCCTGGTCTATAGGACATAGGGCATAACATGAATGACACAGGGCTTTAACACTCAGAAAATGCCACACAGTGTCATGATTTTGTTCCCCCTCTTTGCTGGAAACTAAGCCCTGTGAGCCAGGAATGTCCCCAAGACAAACCTTTATCTCTCTTTTCTATATACCTCTTTCAGCAGGCCTTAGTGTCTTGCCGTTTCCATATCAAGACTTCAGTAAATACCTATCAAGTGAGAGAAATCCCAACGTGTGAATATGTATTGAATATATGTCTGATATGGAACTGAAAAGCAAAGACATATAAGCCAAGTTTACTGGGTTCTTTAGGGATAAAATGTAATTGAGAAGAAATTATAGACATAAAGCTACACCGCACCGAATAAGCTCAAGTCTAGGTTCTATGCAGCACATAGGTACTTAATGCAGAAGAATGGGTAAAGACATGATCACAGAGGAGTAGGTGAGCCCTTGGGAACTCCAAGGCTGCAACTGGCTTCACAGTAAAGAGTGGAAGGTGTGGTGAAGGAAACTAGCATGTTGCCCTGTGATTGCTGCATGTCTAACCTCACCTTCTCCAGTAGAGTCTACTACAGAGGAGGCAAACACCAACATTGTAAATAACAGTCAGAGTTGCAATCAAACATTTTCTGCTCAAAGAATATGTTTCCATTCTCCGTGGGAATCCCTCCTTCCTGAAAATGGGAGGAAGATGGGAAATGAAGAGAGGATATTGTGGAGACCGACCAATGCTGCAGGTGAATTGCTGGTTGAAATAGAAGTTAAAATGTTAGGATGACATGGTTTGCCCAGTAAAGCAGTGCTAGAAACGTGGCCAGCCCAGGGCAACTTCCAGAATGAGCTCTGCAGTAGGAACTTAGAAAGAGGAACCTCTAAGGGAAGTTAAAGGTGAAACAGCATTCTAGGAGAACTAGGCAGGCTATAATGTAGGAGAATTAGGGAGGAGTCAGGTAAGGGAAAGCCACTGGGAGGGCTCAGGGAAACAGTGCTTAAGTCCTGGTTACCAGAGCTAGTTAAACAAGCAGTCTCTTATTCAATTACTTA
>JADRCD010152157.1:0-13471 GCA_019843815.1 Montemys delectorum
AGGAGGAGGAGGAGGAGGAGGAGGAAGAAGAAGAGGAAGAGGAAGAGGAGGATGAAGAGGAAGAAGAGGGGGAGGAGCTACCTCCAGTTCAGACACCCCCACTCCACACATCCCCTTACACCTCATAGGCTAGAAATAGAATGCAGTGACCACACCACACTTTGCTCCAAGAGACACAGGAAATTTGTCCTCTCAAAAATGAAACCCCAACCCAGAAGTTAGTATGTTAAGTGGAATAAATCAGACTCTAGGAGATAAATACTGCCATGTTTTCTCTTATGAGAAGACCTGGAATTTAAAGTTAAGTATGTCTCTGAATAGCTATGTCATAAAACTAGAGAAATGATGGCTCATGGGAAAGAAGAGATTCTAGGGAGGTAAAATAAGCACGAACAGCAGAATAAATGTTTCCCCCATTCACTGCTCCCCGTCTTTGCTTACAGAGCCACTTCTGTGCTGTGGTAAATGCAAGTCGTTTATGCTTACTCTTTTTCTCTTTTTTTCTCTTCTTTGTCTTTTCTGGGTTTGCTTTTGTTTTTGTTTTTAATTTCTCCCATTCTTTTATCCCTACTGCCTATTTCATTATCTCTGACTGTTTAGAGATACTTGGGTACCACTCCTCATGTCCTCATGGGAGGTAGAGGACAGAACATGTAGTTGATGCATGTCCTCACATGCTTACAGAGGCTACTGTAACATTTCAAGGATGCTGATGCCTCCATCACTAATGTAACTCCTCATCTTCCCCTTAATAAAAGGAATGGCTTCCAGGGCTTCCCAAAGGCTGTAGTAAGCACAGGGTGAGAGTGTGAGGGAGAATGAGCAATTTGTTAATAGTTATCTGCTTCAACATTCCTATCTCATCAATCATTTGGAGTCAGTATTCTACATTATGGCTTAACCTCACTGGGTAGCTACTGTGGGGCCAACATTTCACTCAATAACAAGTATTTGCAGAACCACCTCCAATATCTGAAGCATTGTCCCTGGTGGTACATGGGCCAAATCAACTAACCTTGATCCATTTTACACTCTGTCTTCCTCACTTTTATACCAATAGAATCCATCCCCACAGGCATTCCACCAGATGTATGCTAATGCAAATGAGCAATATCTTACATTCATTTTAGGATGTGAGAGGTTTTCTAAATCAGATCAAAAGCTTGAGAAAATTGACATGCTCTTGCAAGGCATCTGCCCAGTGCTGTTATTATCATGTCTCCAACAAAGCAAAACTGTCTCATTAGCCCTATACGGTGAGGTTGCTTCTAAGAGTAAAGGGGGCTTAGAAAGACTAAGGAGTTCAAAATCTCATTTCAAAAGGCCAAGAAACAGATCCAGCTTGGCTGTTGACTTCAAATTATGTTATGCTTCTGCAATCTGCACAGCCAAATTCCAGGTCTAACTCTCATCAAGATAAGCTCTATACAATAGAAGGAATATCTCATAGAGAAGTACAGTGTCTGGTTGAAGCTGTACTTGCCATTGTCTGCTATAAATTCTCCAATGTAAATGGACGTAACCATTGGTCTCCACCTCACTTGTACATGTCGTTATAATTACTGCCACATTATTCAATCACAGTGTCCTCGGGTATTAGTACAATAAGTATTTTACTACAAACAACCATGGGTGACAGCTTATCCTCTTCCTACTGCATACATTGAGCTAGTGTGCAGCACCAATAGTACTTACTACCCCATTGCCATCAGTAAAGAGTTCTGCATGAGTTCATGCTAGGAAAAAACTAAACCCAACCCAGACATGGGAAAGGTCTTTTTCCTGTGACTCTTTCTCTTACCAAGTATTCTATCAGTGTTCAGGACAGGAAAAGGACTAAGTGGGTATCAGGAAAATACTGATGTGGACAAATGACTGAGTACAAGGAAAGCACTCGGCTGTCACAGAGGCAATGGCCAGACACAGCAACTACCATAGTTAGGGCTGGAAGGAAAAAAAAAAAAAAAAAAAACAATTGGCATTCTCCAAGTGGAAAGCTTGGAGTCAGAGTTCTACAAATCTGAGTCCTCATCACTGAGGGTAGACTAAGGGCTGGACATCTTAAGAATGGAAAAGTTGAGAGTCAGAGCTCAGAAGAGGCCCACGACAGCTCTGGAGAGGCGGGGGCGGGGGTGGGGGAGGGGGTCTGGTTCTAGGAAAGCCTCTGAAGGAATCTGAAGGAATCTGAAGACTAGGACTAATTGCTGCCTCCTGAGTGCAATGCTCTCAGTGAGCAGCCTCTTGTTATCTTTTAGAAAGAGACAGAGAGCAAAAGAGATGAGTCCTGGCGTCCCAGAGCTGGCCTGACAGCAGAGCACAAGGATGCACTTGGAAATAAAAGGGAAGAGGCTAGTAACAACTACAAACGAATCCTAAAACTTATGGGAAAAAAATTTTGGTATGCTCTAAGTATTATATAAACTGAATCAGAAGTCAAAATCTTCCTCCAATACCATCTACAAGCCCAGATGGCTTGACAACTGGACTTCCAATGACGGGAGGAGGCAATCACTCCAATTATATCCCCTCTCTTCCTCACTTACCACAGGAAATGAGCATAGACATCACTCGGTAAGGATACTACAAACAGTACTGTAATCATACCTGCCTGCTAAACATTGATTTAAAAAAAAAAATCCTAAACAGGGGGTTGTGGATTTAGCTCAGTGGTAGAGCGCTTGCCTAGTAAGTGCAAGCGCAAGACCCTGGGTTCAGTCCTCAGCTCTGGGAAAAAAAAGACAAAAGAGTCCTAAACAGGACACTTTAAGAAATGGTGGTGTGGAAGGAAAGAGAACATCTATGATATGTAGGGATGGGGAGGGATAGTGGGAATGGAGAGGTACAAGCAGAATCAGGGCAGGTAGTCAAGCAAAATCAATACACATGAAAATTCCATGAAGGAGATCATTACTTTGTATGCTAATTAAATTAAAATAAAACAAAAACCTCTTCTTCAAAGAATGATCGTGGGATGAAATTAATTAGCACACACAATATTCCAAGCTCTTTATAGATCTTCAATAAAAGTTGATTCCTCCCCTCTACTAGGAAAAAAAAAGTCCTAATCAAAATGTTACCTACATGAATCTAGTAATACATTAAAAGAAGGATAATGAATCTTACCAAATTGAATGTATTCCAAGACTACAATGTTGATCAAATGTTAGAAAATTAATTAGTGTAATTCAACACATTAATATATCAAATAAAACATCATTCAACTTTTTAATACACGAAGTAAAAAGTACTTGATAAAATTAATGACAATTGATAATTTTTGAAATACTTTCAGTGCCAAGAAAGAGGAATAATTTGCTTGGTACGATAGTTTATTTAAAAATTGTACAGAATATAGTTGTATTAATCAGCTTTGCTTTAGCGCAAAAACCTGTTTGCAGCAACTAGATTTAGAAACATAAAAGACTGATGTAACTCACAGTTTGGGAGGTTCAAGACCAAAATCAAGTGGCTTCTTGATTTAGCCTCTGGTTAGGGTTACATATAAAGAAGACAAGAAATGAGCATTGCTGCTCTGAGACCAAGCCATCGCCATGTGTGTCTTTAGAAAACACCGTTTATTCATTTCTTTTCCTGGTATGCTGACAAAACACCCTGACAAAAGCAAATAAGGGGAGAAAAGACTTATTTGGCTCACAAACTCAGGTGATGGTCAACTATTATGGGGAAAATGAGTCAACAGGAACTTGAATCAACGAGTTACAACACCTCCACAATCAAGAATAGAAAGCAGAGAATTAAAGCATGCATGCTTGGGGACAGAAAGCCTTCTCACTGGAGTAGGAACCATAGAGATTTGGGTAACTTCATTTAACTTGCATCTTGAAGACCTTCTTGAGTGCTGTCACATATATACCTCTCCCATTTTGATAATCCACGTCTATATAGCTTTGTGGATCAAATAACTCCACATGAACTCATGATGAGCAGCTCAGGTCACATGATAACTAGTTGGTTCATTGTCAACATTCAGTTTCCACTAAGACACAATAGCTTGTCAATAACTGTCTCTCCAATAGAGAATAGTTAGTTTCCTTCCGATAGAGAAGACCCTTGCTTTAAAATCCTAAGGGGTTTCTGTGATTTGCCTATAGGGTCCTGCCAAAGACTCCAGATGGCATCCCTATCTGCCATTGACACCTCAAGTATCATGAATCTGCTGGGTCATATGGTCCAAGTGGTTAAGTCTGCACTGCAGCCTGGACCTGTTGAAGAACCTTCTCCTGTTCTGGGCCCCCCTGAAAGTTAGCATTTTTCTACTTCGTTTGGTATATGGGCTAGAGTAATGTACCCAAGTGAAGAATGTGCTGCCTCCAAAGTTCAAATTTGCCAGCTAAGTTTTTGTGCTTTTTCCATGATGGTGGGAAGGGTAAGATACAACAATTTATCATCCACCAGTATTAGAAATAATACTTCTAATTCCCAGGGAAGCCACAGGCCACACCAGCCAGAGAAGTAGCTAAGCTACTGCAGATCTTTTTGCCTCTTCCTCCTCTCCTCCAAATCCACTCTCAACCCCTCAGTGGGATTTGCTACAGAACTAAGGGACCCTCATCACTACAGCAGACCACCTTCTACAGTTCCCACTTCCTTCCTGCCCCCAACTCCAGCAGATTGCTTATAACCCATAGAAGAGGGCGGGAGACCCACAGCTGAGGATGGTGGGCTCTGGAAAGGCAGTTGATGAACATAGCTGCAAAAGAGATGCCACACAGAATACCAGTATGAACACATGCTAAACCCATCAACCTTCCTCCCAACACAGCCCAGCATCCCAGACTCCAGCTGTAGCTGGCATTCCCTGGGACCTGGCTGCCAAGCCTACTAGAGAAGTAAGTAGGCCAGCAAAGCAGTTAGGTGAGGTTCAAATCTTCACTCTCCTCTCCTTCAAACCCTGTGCCCCAGTCTCATCCCCAGCTCTGTAGCAGACTAGCTGTTGTGGCCTCACTTCACTCTCTGCCCCATTCCCAGGAGACTAAGCAGATCCTAGTGAAACTCTCTACTTTCTTCCCTCCTGTGAACCACTTTGGCACTCCACCTTTCTAATTGATCCTCATTCCTAAGTGTCAGCTCCCAATACCTAGAAGCATGTTCTACCTAGAATCCCCAGTGGCCACATCCAGCAAGCTCCCCAAAGAATGTCCTACCAGGCAACACACAGCCACCAAACCCTCCTAACAACCAGAGAGAACAACAGAAACCAATGAACAAAACATGCATGCAACAAACACAAGATCGTAGATCAGCTCCTAGAATAACAATTGTCCCAAACCTACAAATAATACGAAAGGAGGGAGAAGAAACCAAAGCAAAAGACATAGAAAATATTTTCAAGAGAATCATAGAAGAAAATTTCTCTAACCTGAAGAAGAAGGCGTATGCCAAGGTGCAAGCATACAGCACACCAAATAGACTGGACCAGAAAAGAAGTTCCCCTCAGCATATGATAATCAAAACATTAAATGTACAGTACAAAGACACAATACCAAATGGTATAAGAGAATTAAAACCAAATAACATAAAGGCAGACCTAGTACAAGAACACCTGACATCTCAATTGAGACTCTAAAAGCAAGAAAGACCTGGATAGAAGCTCCACAAACTCCAAGACACCACAGATGCCAGCCGAGACAACTATACCCTGCACAGCTTCCAATTACAATAGATGTAAGGGGAAAACATTCCTTAATTCTTGCATGGTATTTGATCACACTGTGAACCCAAGTGTCATTTACTGTTTTCAGTTGTGGTGTGCCTCAGCCTTAGCATACACCTTTGTGCTTTTGTGCTTGAATATTGTGAACAGGATTAAATAAAGTCAATCATAGGTCCACAGGTGGAGCAAATGACCAGTTGACAGGAAGTGAACATAGGATTATTAAGAAAAAAATAGAGAGATTAAGAGGGAATCGGGGGGACAGAGTAAGACAGACACACAGGAAGTAAAAAGGAGGGTCATTCAGTTTGAAGGAGGTTTTTTGTTTTGTTTTGTTTTGTTTGTTTTTGGTTTTTTGTTTGTTTGTTTGTTTGTTTGTTTTGAGCATGTGTGAGAGAGGGGATTGCTGGTGGGACATCAGCTGAAAAGGAAAATCAGCTGGGTGCTTTCTCTGCCCCTCTGAGCTAGCAGGCTTTCACCCCACCATCTAGCTCCTGAGTCTTCATTGGTAAAATCAAATTAAAACATTGGTAAAAAACAAATTGAGATTTTGTTTAATAATAATAATAATAATAATAATAATAATAATAATAATAATAATAATACCAAATTTAAGCAACAAGAGAGTAGATGACTCAGGGATCTAGGGTAAACCAAATATTAGTGTTCCACTAAAGGAAAGTAGTAATAAAATGGCTCCATTCTGCTATATTCCTAGGTCAGTGCCTTGCTCAGCCATCATTAGAGAAGCAAATGGGGACAAATACCAAGACTCCCAGCCAGATGATATGCAGAGAGTGAGAGTTCTCAGAATACTCAGCCCTAAACAGGATATCTCCATCAAACCCCTCCCCTCAGGGTGCATGGAACCCAGAGAAAGAGGAGGCAGAAAGAGTGTAAGAGCCAAAGGGGATGGAGGACACCAAGGAGCTAAGGATGCATGAACTCACAGGGACTGAAGCAGCCTGCACAGGGCCTGCACAGGTCTGCACCATATGGGGTCCTAAGGCTAAAATGATTCCCTGATCCAGAAGTGGTCCCTGATTGATAACCACTTGTAAATGAAAATTCAGATTTATCCAACAGAGTCTCACTGGAGAAATAAAGCGCTCTTAAAGAGAGGCCACATGCCCAGCAATAAATGGACAACACAAAACAAACATGACAACCTCTATGAAGGGTGCTTGTCTCATAATGTTGTGTTACGCTTTTCCTCTTTTAAATTCTATCCTCCTCCTCCCCTTTCCTTCCCCCTCTCCTCCTATCCCCCTCTTCATTTCTTTTATACACTTTTTATACTACAGATTCTCTTAGTATATATTATGGCTTCCGGTTTGGTATTTTTCTGGGATTTCTGAATGTATGAATGAGTGAGTCTCTGCATCTATATATGTTTCTTGTGCCTTTGGATCTTTTCCTTCTGTTTGTTTATTTCTTCTTATTCCTATAAGTTTGTTTTTATCATATCTTATTTTATTTCATGCTTTAGAACCCTATTTGTTTTCTAATGAAAGACAGAAAGGGAATGAATCTGGGTGGGAAGGGAGGTGGAGAGGAAATGGGATGAGTAGAGAGAGGGGAAATGACAATCAGGATATGTTGTATGAATATTTATTTTCAATAAAATAAAAATATATAATTTCAGGAAAAAAGGAGGTAATATTTCTATATGCTTCAGACTATTATAATTTTGACTAAGGTAGAAATTGGATTTATTTCTCATCTCTGATGTGCATGTGCTTTACCAACAAATCCAAAGTGGTTGCTATCTCTTGCTTACTTGACCCAATCAGCATAATGTCTTCAATATAATGGACCAACATGACACTCTGCAGAAAAGGAAGACAATGAAGGTCCCTCGTGAACCAAGCTATGACACTGGCTAGAGAATTAATGTACCCTTGAGGTGGACTAATAAAGGTGCACTGGTGGTCTTGCTAGCTAAAAGCAACTTCTTTTTGCAGTCTTTCTGAGCAAGACCCAAGAGAAAAGCATTTGCAAGATCAATAGCTGCATATGGAGAGATGTGTTAATCTGTTCACGTAAAGAAACTGCATGGTATTGAAGCTGCAATTAGTCATCCCTTGATTAGGCTTGTGATAATCAACTGTCATTCTCCTGATCCATCAGCCTTCTTCACAGACCACATAGAATAAAGGGTGGGAACTGTTGCCCCCTTGGAATCCCTGATGGTGAGACCAATTTCTGTGATCCTTCTAGAGAGGTGGAACTGTTTTGTGGTCACTATGTTTTCTGTTAGAAGCTGTTCAAACAGCTTCTATTTTCTTCCTCAGTCCATCAGTTAGGGAACCAATATGGGTATTCTTTCCAATTATATGTTCTGGGACTAAGGAAATGACCAGAGGATGCATTTAGGGACCCACTAGACCCACCGTGAGTCAGACCTTGACTAAAACTCCATAGATTATCTGACCTCTATGTGCTGTTCCTTTCACTGGAGGGCCATAGTATTTTTGTGGGTCTCCTGAAATCCTTGCCAATTCAGAATTAGTTTCTAGTAGCCCCTGAAATGTTTGATTATTTCCTTTTCCCCAATAAAGTAATCTTGATAAAAGAACATAGATCCGTTTGGGTAAGGATGGGAAAAATTAATAGATGGGGAAGGATAGGAGACAAATTTATAGTAAAACTTTTCAGTGTTGTAACATGGTCTTTCCTGAAGAACACCTGGCCTTGGCCGTCACCTCATTAAATGGGTTGTGTATTCATAAACTGACTCGAGTCTGGAAATTGGCTGATGGGGCTTGAGTCTCGGGTGCTGCATTTCAAGGCAGCCTTTCATTAATTTGTTCTAAATGTTTATGCATATGCGTATCAAGCAAGAACTTAGTAGGCTTCCTATTTGTTTCATCACTGGGAACACCATGATTAATAACCAGGGCCAAAGGTCTATACAATTCAAACTATTATAAATATTACATTGGCTATGGTGTCCATTACTATAAGTACACTCACCTTGCCTTTGATGATTCAGTGCTACCACTTGGCCCCTTGTTACTCTGGGATCCAATTAGAACGCCTGCGTTTAATTCCTACAAATGAGCAGCTGCACCTCCACCACAAGGTCTAGTACAAGGAGAGCAATGACAGAGCTCTTCCGTCATGCTGGTAGCCCTCTCACTGATTGATGCTTTAGCGAAGGGTGTAGTTCAGGCCCTCCCACTGTATAAGACAAAGGTTAACATAGTAAACCCAATCCAAGCATTCCAATTTGCCCGAGCTTTAAAATTCTTCCATCAACATTAAGCCAAGGGATCTGAAGCATCTCCAGCTTAGTTCACCTTCAGTCATCTTTTCAACTATGTGTTGGCCAGTCAGTCAAATGAACTCTTTCCACATTTGTTAACTATATGAGTTATAAAATCAAACCTAGACTCTCTACTCAATGATCCTATATTGATAAACACAGACTGACCCTCTCCTATGTTCTTTCATCATTATTCTACATCCTTAACATCCATTCCCACACATAGTCCCCAGACTTCTGCTTGAATGAATTAGAAAACTCACTAAGCTCTCTAGAAGTATAGTACAACTTCTCGGGGACCACACTTGTTACCTCACCTATAGGGCCTTGCCTAGCCAGGAGGCAAAGATGGGCACTGAAGGACATCAGCATTGTCTTGCTTAGCATCTTTTTCAAGAGAGAGCTCTGCTGGTTCCACAGACAATGCATGGTTAAACCCCAGAGGCAAGAGCAGAGAAGGTGGGAACCAAAATCCTCATTAGTCTAAGTTTTTGTTTTTTAGAGAAACAGAAGTAATGGAATGGGATTTACTGTATTGGCTTACACGATAGGTTCTAAGTAGCCCCAACAATATCTGTCTCACACTGGAGATGCTACTCAGTCCAAGGGGATGACTACTTCAGCATCTTTGAGCTGGTGTTTGCAGCCTGTAGATTCCTACTGAGTCACTATTCTTCAATCCACATTAGAAGACCAGAAGCTGAGTTCTGATACCAGTGAAGGGATCCAGCAGCAACAGCAACATGGCAGATGAACTTGCTAGTGAGAGCAAAGGCAAGGGGCAAAAGCAAAGATTCTTTCTTGGACCTCTTTTTACCTGAGCTGCTACCAGAAAGTGGTACTCACTTGTGGTCCACTTCAAGTAGCCTGACCAAGAATATCCCTCAATGGTATGTCCCAGGAGGCTTGCCCGTTAGTGGACTCAAGATCTAGACAAATTGAGAAACATGTTTAATCATCACAGCGAGCCTTTTAAAACCACAGCAATGTTGTAGGGATGAAACACAAGAAATTCCTCTATAGCCACTTTTTCAACAATGATCTAGAGATGCCAGACCAGAAAGAGACAACACACATAGATGGGAGGGAGTGAATTAAAAAGAAGAAATAATGCTGTGATTGTGGACAAACACTGTACATATGAGAATCCATGGATTATTAGAATGCTTAAGCAAAATTGGATATACTAGGAAGTGGTAGATACTACCGTAGGATAAGACACAGTGGTTTGTATTGATCTAACACTCCCATAAATACCATCGATAACATACATTTTACAAACTCAGTGATTTGGAGGCACTAACAGTGGGCAGAAAAGGAAAGCAGTTACAAAGTAGTAAAGAGTCACCATTAAATGAAGAAAACCTGTTTCTTCCTGTTTTCTATCCAAGTATACTCTATGATCCACGCTGCTTTCTATCCGAGTGCAAAGGTAGAGGTCTACCTTTGTCCTTCACACATGTGCATGAGCGCGCGCGCGCGCACACACACACATACACACACACACACACACACATGCGCATGTGTGTATGTATGTGTGTGTGTGTGTGTACGTCAAGAAAGGAACAGATTTCAATAACCTGAAAGACAATATTGAACATGCTAATATGCATTTAGAATTCCAGAAGGCAAAGAGAGAAAGGATAGAGCTTTAAAGGAAAAAATACCAGTGTGTCTGGTAAGACACGTATAGACCCCACTTGGGAGAATAAGGCATGATTGTGAGTCCAAGGCCAGCCTGGGACACATAGAAAAAGATACTATCTAAATAACGAAGGAAGAGAAATATGCTCAGACATTATTAACTCTTGGGGACAACCCTGGCCTACAGGTACTGGGAATTTAACAAATCATAAGAAGTTTAAATACGATCAAGAGGAAATAAAACATTATTTCTAATTCCTTAAAATGAAGAAACTCTATTCATTACAAAGGTTCTTAAAGGACAAGACACACAGTGTGAGGAGACTGTGCAAAATCAAGGACATACTCCAGATTATAAACACAGCCCTACGGATCAATCACAAAGAAGGCCTACCAGGAAGTGGGAAAAGTCGAAGATAGCACAAATTGAAAGGCTGTATGGCAAATAAACTTGCAGAAAAAGCTTGTTCTCATCACATATTAACGAAATATAAGGCGAATGCCATTCTTGGTTGTCAGCCTGACTACTTCTGGAATTAACTAAAACCCAAGTGGCTAAGAATGCACGTGAGGGATTTTTTTTTCTTTATTGCATAATTCCAGGCAGGGAGATCCATCCTAAATCTGGATCATTTGAGGTGGGAAGATGTACCTTAAATTTGGGTCCCACCTTCTGGTGACAGCCTATGTAAAGGACATGGAAGAACTTTCCTCTCTGCCTGCTTGCCCTCACTCTAGCTGGCCAGTCCATTCCTTCACTGGCAGTAGAGCCCACTTTGTCCCAACTCCAGGGCTAACAGTGACCAGCTAAGACTCTAGTCTCATGAACGAAGGAACTTCTAGATTCTTGGACTTTCCATCAAGAGACGTTATTGTTAAAATGGTGACCAATATCTGTCAACTGCTCTGATTAATCCCAAATATATATATTCAATCTACCCATTGTTTCTCTAGAAAACTCTGAGTAATAAAATGAATTAAAACTGTGATGAAAACATATGGCCAGCCCCACAACACCCAGAGTAAGCTCCACTCCCAGGTGCTCTAACATACCCAGGATCATAGGATCAGAGGTGAGGAGGACACAACATCTGTCCCAACACCTGGAGTAACTGGGACCAGTGGGACCCAGGCACACAGGAACTCCACCAGCCCAGTGGCACGGATTCCTTCCTGTCTGTCTGGGCCAGTACCCTGAGCAGACTTTGGGTGCAAACTATACAGTGAGGAAGCTCTACTCCCAGGTGCTCTAACTGGCCCAGGAGCACAGGATCCCAGAATCACAGGATCACAGAGACAGCTTGACTCTGAAGAGTTCTGACACAACCAGAATCACAGGAAGAACAGGCCCCAGTCAGATTTAGCCAGGGCAGGTAGCACTAGAAATAACCAGATGGCATGAGGCAAGCATAAGAAAATAAGCAAGAGAAACCAAGGGTACTTGGTATCATCAGAATCCAATTATCCCACCATAGCAAGTCCTAGACATACCATCACACCGGAAAAGCAAGATTCATATCTAAAAATCCCTTCTCATGATGATGATAGAGGACTTTAAGAAAGACATAAATAACTCCCTCAAAGAAATACAGGAGAACACAGGTAAACAGCTAGAAGCCATTAAAGAGGAAACACAAAAATCCCTTAAAGAACTCAGGAAAACACAATCAAATAGGTGAGGGAAATAAACAAAACTATCCAGAATCTAAAAAATGGAAATAGAAACAATAAAGAAATCAGAAAGAGAGACAACCCCGGAGATAGAAAACCTAGGAAAGAAATCAGGAGTCATCAATGCAGCATCACCAAAAGAATACAAGAGACAGAAGAGAGAATCTCAGGGGCAGAAGACACCATAGAAAACATTGACACAACCTTCAAAGGAAATGCAAAATGCAAAAAGCAAAAAGCTCCTAACACAGAACATCCAGGGAATCCAGGGCACAATGATAAGACCAAACCTAAGGATAATAGGTATAGAAGAGAGTGAAGACTCCCAACTTAAAGGGACAGTAAATATCTTCAACAAAATTATAGACAAAAACTTCCCTAACCTAAAGAAAGAGATGCCCATGAACATGCCTACAGAACTCCAAATAGACTGGACCAGAAAAGAAATTCCTCCCATCACATAATAATCAAAACATCAAATGCACTAAACAAAGAAAGAATTTTAAAAGCAGTAAAGGATAAAGGTCAACTAACATATAAAGGCAGGCCTATCAGAAGTATACCAGATTTCTCACCAGAGACTATAAAAGCTAGAAGATCCTGGGCAGATGTCATACAGAATCTATGAGAACACAAATGCCAGCCCAGGCTACTATACCCAGCAAAACTCTCAATTACCATAGATGGAGAAAACAAGATATTCCATGACAAAATGAAATTTACACAGTATCTTTCCACAAATCCAGCCCTATAAAGGATAATAGATAGAAAACACCAACATAAGGAGCAAACACTACAAAAAACTACTAGAGGAAGGAAGAAAGTAATCTTTCAACAAACCCACACAAACATAATTCCACCTTTAACAACAAAAATAACAGGAAGTAACAATTACTTTTTCTTAATATCTCTTAATATGAAAATTAATAATACCAATATATCCTAATCGATTGAAATGCAAAAATATGAGGAATTAGAAATTTATTGACTTTCATCCAATGGTCCCTCTAATTTGGTAATTGGAGAAATAGGTCCAATATTGTACAATCCATATACACTTTCTGCTTGTTTGTATCTGACAGTGTCTGGCTGTGTACCACATAATGGTCTTGAAATCATGCTTCTCCTATCTCAGCCTCTCTATTAGTAGAATTGCTTATTTCATGTTTTTATACTATACTATGGTTTTCAAAACAGCTTACATAGTTCAAAAG